>APFE031232248.1:393015-487844 GCA_000404065.3 Pinus taeda | reverse complement strand
AGTAACCCAACATCCGAAGTCCATATTTCTTTCTCAAAAGAAATACATTGGAGATCTGTTGAACAGGTTTGGCATGCCGCATGACAGAATGCAATCCTCTTACTACTCCAATGGAACAAAACTTAAAGCTCACATCTATTGAAGGAATAGAATTTGAGGATGCAACAAAATATAGACAGCTTGTAGGAAGTCTCAACTACCTAACTACTACTAGACCAGACATTTCGTTTGCTATTGGAATCCTCTCCACATTTATGCAAAAGCCTTGTGAGGGACATTGGTTTGCTGCAAAAAGAGTTCTAAGGTACTTGAAGGGCACTCAAGACTTTGGAATCAAGTATACACAGGTGGATGACTTCAGCTTGATTGGATACTCTGATTCAGACTTCGATGGAGACAAAGGAACTGGGGTGTCTACTTGAGGATATGCTATGAGTCTTGGACCAGGACCTGTCTCTTGGAGATCACGCAAACAATCAGTTCCAACAGATTCCACAACAGAAGCAGAATACGTGGCAGCAGTTGAAGCAACAAAAGAAATTGTGTGGCTCAGGAAAATTCTTGAAGATTTGCAGATAAAACAAGTACAATCAAGTCCACTCATGATTGACAATACCTCTGCAATAAAGTTGGCCAAGAACCCTGTTGTCGCACAGATTGTCACGACAATGCTCAGACCGGGGGCTGTCACCTTGATCCCCGATCTCTTCGTTTAAGCCGTCCCCCGAGGTTAGGGTGGTAGACCCTATGGGATGAATGAAGACCCACTATGGACTGGATGGGTTGGGAGACACAACAAGGCAATTTAGCACTTGATTGATTTAGAAATTATTGTACCAGTGCCTTATGGAGTTAATGATTAAGTGATTACTTATTAAATGCTGCAGAAATATGAACTTTATAATTCCATGATTAACAACCATTTATCATCAAATAACCCAAGCAGAAAGCAAGGTATTCAACAAACGCACAACGCCTTAATGACGACCTGGCAATTAAACTTCAAGAAAAATTAAATGCTTTAAATGGTCATAAAATTTAAATGCCAACTAGTCACCACTTTCACATAGCTAACTTCAAAATAAACATTAAGTTCGTTTAACTATAGAGAAATGGAACATAGGGACACCAAATATGAAATTTCAATTTTTTGTTAAGCTTTTTCAAAATATTATTTTTATTTTTATTTTATATAAATAAAAAAAAATTAAAACTAAACTAAACGAAACGAAAACTTAAAATTATTAAATCCTAAAAAAAAAAACAAAATATCAACCCATTAAAATCTAAAAATTAAAACTTTTATGATTTTTTTATTATATATATATATATATATATATATATATATATGTTATGTTTTATGATTAAAATCAAAATCGAAAGTTAAATTCTTAAATAAGATTGACCAAAACATTTATATGATTTTTTAGTTTTTATTTTAGGATTTTTATATTTTTTTATATATATATTTTACATTATTTATTTAAACAAAATTTAAATCTAAATTAAAATTGCAAAGAAATAAATCTAAAACTAAAAACTCATTAAAAAAAAATCTAATTCTAAAAACTAACCTTTTTAACTTTTTGGTTTTTATGAAATTTTTTAATTTTTCATATAAAATCCTACGTTAAATATACATATAACCTAAATAAACAAAATGAAAACTAACATCTAAACCCTAACTTACGTCTAATGCTAATATTTATAAAATTAGAAACGAAATAGAAAAAGAAAATCGAATATATTTATTTCTTACTTTTTTATATTTTTGATAAACAAAACAAACTTAAATTAAAATTTTGATAAATCTAAAACTAAACAAAAATTTAATAAACCTAAAACCTAAATGAGCTAACGCATATATAGACAACTAAAGGAAAATCAAAATTATTTACTGTTTAAATGAACGTAGGTTTGCTGCAGGGTATGACGGTGGAGGAATTTCGAAGCTTGGGGAAGTCGCAGAAGGACGTAGTTGCAGCTGTTCGATAATGGAGCGATGGACAGGGATGCGTTGGGTTTGCAGGCAACTCGTGCTAGAACTATGCGGGCCTTTTTTTTGTTTTTTTGTTTGCAGGCTGCGGTCATTGCATGAAGGGAATGGAGCCTGCGTGAAAGAGAAAATCGAGTGTTGTGCGTGTTGCAACTATGGGACAACGAAAGGAGGGTGAAGAGGTAAGGAGAGTTCAATGGTAGGTGTGGGGAAGGGATAGCACGCAGAGGAAGGAGGCTAGATGTGTGAATTAAGCTGCTGGGCAGAGCAGCAATTGGAATACAATGTAAGGTCGAGGAGAAAACAAATTTGAAGCAGTGAATACGTGGAGGATAGTAGGCTGATTTGATGGCATGAGGCGTGGAGGAAGGAGAAGGGATGAACTGACAGTAGGCTAAATACGGGCGCGGACAGGCAATATGCAGCTGAAGAAGGGACTGCGGTGAGGACAAGGTAGTTGTAGTTGGGGTTCTCTGTGGGAGAAACATAAGAACAGTAGCGTTGGAATGGCTAGTGTTTGACAAAAGTGAATCAAGGATAGAATTAAGGGATCTTCTGATGATAAGAGAGCTGGGCAGATTTCGAGAGGGTTGGAATAGTGGGAAAATAGCCCAGAAATTTTCCAGATCTTGTAAAAATTTTAAATTCCACACCCAGACCTTAAAAATTCGGAAAAGCTTTTGAGAAAAACAACAATGAACACAAAATCAAAATTTTCTTGCAACGAAAATGAAACCCCAGGCAGCAGCTAAATAGATCGGAAAACCCTCTTAACATTTACCATGGCTCTTAAAATTTTGAATCAGCTGCTTCAAATTGTCTGATGAAAACTCGGAAAAATTTTTAAAATCTGTACTTGCAACCTGCAACGGCAAAAACAAAACACCGAGAAGTAAAATGTGAAAGAAACAAAACTGAAAACCCTAAAACCAGCTAAAAATTTACAATATTTACAAATTTTTTACTCTTAAGCAGCCGGATTTGTCAATATTCCACAGTAATATTTTCAGAATTTTAAACTTAATGTGAGATACTTCAGAAAACCCTTCATGTATTCATAAAAAATTTCAAATGATAAGCCCAAGATTAAAATTGGTTGGGCTCTTTCAGAAATTGCAATCCGGGAGTTGGTTGGTTCAGCCGAGAACTTCCCCTAATGCCCGGTAAATTCAAAACTAAGATTTCCTGCACAGCTTAAAATCAACCATTAACATAGAGAGAAAAACAATAGTGAAATCCAGATCAAATGGAGATACTTGCATTATATGTCAAAATCTAAACTATCATTCAAGCCCCAGAGATCAGACAAGAAACCTGTGTCTGAATCAATCTTCATCAAGCTATTATCAATCACTGAAAGTAAAATTATGCAGAAAAGTGAAAGATCTTACAGCATCTCTAAAAGAGTAACACTAACCCCAAAGTCTTTCTTTATTGCACAAAAAATGACTACAAGAGAGCTTTCTTTAGCACCAGAGTTTGAGATCCAATCTGATCTCAAATTATCCCTAACACCCTATTTAAAGGAAAATTTCCCAATGGCTGGTTCAAGTGATCCACGTCAAAATGATCTCGATCGTCGATGAGGATCAAGATTTCTTTTAATCTCATTCGTCAAATTTTTAAATGCATTTTAATATATTAAAAAATTAAAATTCCACATTTATTTACTCAAAAATTTGACTTATTATTATTTTATTATTATTTTTTAAATTTTATTTTATTTTATTTTTTATTTTTAAATTTTGTTATTTATATATTTTTATCTAATTTTTAAATTTTTTTATTATTTATATCTTTTTATTATTTTTTTATTTTTGGATCCTCGAACTTAGCCTTTGGAAAAATCACTTAGGACCTAGGACTTAGGACTTATGAGGGCATTAAAACATTTTCTAACCATCAAGACACTTTACATCATGACTTTTACAATTTTACATCTTAAGAGGGAAAACCCATTTGACATAGATCCTCATAGATCACCCAGTTCTGCGATAATCCCATAGTATATGGGATTAATTTATTTTAGTCCCGTCGTTTATCTTAATTTCCTAGTATTATATATATTCGATATATAAATTTGAACCATTATATGTATTAATATAATCCATGGGTGTATTTATACTTAATTATTATAATTGATATAATAATAATTAAAAATAAAATAAATTATTAAATTATTGTGTTTTCATGAATTTAAATTGATTAATTTACTCTCTAGCGAACCAATAATATTTTTATTATGATAACCCAATTTGAGAAAGTTTTATGTATATTTATTTATATAATTTTATTAATAGACAATTATATTTAGTTAAATATATAAATGGATTACTAACTTGTAGGAGTCCTTTTCTTATATAGTTTTACCTAATTTAACTAATTTCTTGGAATAATAATAATTAATGATATAGAAAAAATAATTATTATTTGGCTAGGGTCATAAGGTCAAAATTAGTCGTTATTAATCTAGCCGTTGGAGTCTCTGCCCATACTATTTAACTAGCTAAGCTGGATCGGTTCTTCAACTTGTCCTGACGATGAACCACACTGGTTGGTTCGAAACGCGTTGACAAAAGATTATTTATGTGATTTCGCTGAAAATTCTCTAAACAATGTTATGGATCACAGAAGTCTAAATTCCCAAATATAATCTAGCAGATCAACGCACTAGGATTCTCCTAAGATTCTAATGACAAAATCCATTCCGGCTTTGGTGTTAGGTTGAAGGAAAACTCTGCTGATCATGGATCAGTGAGACAAAAAACCTTCTAGAACGTAGATTATCACTAGAAAATTAGGTCCACCTAGGCAATTTACATACATGACTCAAATCTGCTAAGATTATTTACAATTTACACATGCAGACTGAGTTTACAGCATAACATGATCAGGTTGACGATGACTGTTGAATGGCACGAACATGTCGATCAAGCGCTATCCCTTTTTCGAAAAAGGGGGTGTACTGCTATGGGTAGTTGACACGTAATGGTCAACAAACCTAAAGTTGCATGATGGAACGAAGCACATCAATACTAAATATCATCTGATTCGACATCATGTTGAGGCCAAATCAATCCATCTCTGTCATTGTTCCACTAATGAGCAAATTGCAGACATCTTCACAAAAACACTTGGAAGAGAAAAACTTACGATTCAAAATGATGCTTGGACTCACCAACGTTCCTTCACATTAAGGGGGGAATGTTGACACCTAATCATCAGGATTGGGTGAATATAATGTAAATAAATAAATAATTAATATGAACATTCATCGGGAGATGAAGTGAACAGTCTCTCCCTCATGTATATAATAAAGACCTACTTGATAGATCTCCTTGGAGGTCTTCAATTCAGATATGTAGGCCACCAGATGCTTGTCATTGGAATCCTTGATAATTTTCTTTGCTTTGACTTCGACCCTATTGTACTTTGTCTTTGCAACAACCGTGCATTTGAAGGAGGTTTAGGGATTTTATCTTGTACATAGTCCATCACTTCTTTTTCTTCCAAGATCAAATTAAGAGACATCTTCCATCCATGATAGTCAGATTTATCATGGAGCTTGTCTTCAGCCGGGAAGTAGGATGAGGAACCCATTGAACCTTTTTTCGTTGTCCAACTGTCTTTGGTGATTGCTCTTTCACTCTTTCTTGGGTTTTGTCTTCATCTAAGCGCTGATTCCATGTTAGTTTTAGGCAACAATGGTATGTTCTATGCTTTAGAGCAATTTTACTTCAATTTCTTTATTAGCCCAGTATCAATATTCAAATTAGCAATCACATCAACATGATAGTAAAATGCGGATAAAACATCAACATAAATAGTAGAAGACAAGCCAAGACAAGAGGACACAAGATGTGGCACTAGCCAGGGACAAACCCCAATGTGGGGAAACCATTGATTAAATATTATTTAGTATTCAATAGTTTAGCAAAGGGAGATAATACAAATTTACAAATATGATAATTTATAACAGCAACAGAAGAGCCCTAACCAAAAAAGTCAACGTTAGTCAACATGGCTGATTTGACCTTCAGCGAATCGATTAACTTCAGTCAACTTCGACCTCCAAATAACAAGATAAAACATCCCTCAAAACAGTCAAATTCAGCCTAGTCAAAGTCTAGTTAAACAACCCACTTGCAATCAGCCCTAGTTGCCTTCAACACTGGTCAGCAATCAATCTTTAGCCACGATTTATGTGCCCAAAAATTTGGCTTACCCAAACGGAGATAACCCTCATGAAAACGCAGTGAAGGGAAGTCAACACATGCTGGTCAATGCTTGGTCAAACTGCCCAGAAATTGGGCCTCTTGAAATTTCGGCCTCTTGAAATTTTGCTCCTGAAATTTCGCGCTCCTGAAATTTCGGCCTCTTGAAATTTCGGCCTCCTAAAATTTCTCTCTTGAAATTTCGGACGTGTGGAGAGAGAGAGGCCCAAAAATCTGTACCCAATCAACGAGGAGAAAGAGAGAAGTGTGAAGATGATTGTGTCCAAATGGGGCTAAGTCACCTTCTATTTATATGCAACGTTGAGGATGAATAGACGTGGCTGTTGGGCTTTTGAGCTTACATAAGTTCGATGGCCGACCTTGAAAATTTGACCATAATCAAAATAAATTCATAACTTCATTCGTACATGTTAGAATCGGATCATCTTTAGATCAATCCTACACCTCTCAGAGAGAGGAATCCACGAAAAATATCAGTTGTCATAAATAAGATGACCCATGTGGAGTTTGGCCTTAGTTGCGAATTTTAACATCTTTTAATCCCTTGGGATCGCAAAGAAACCATCTTTGATACCATTCTAATATTCAAATTGAAAACTTTGGCAAATTCTATGAATTTAACTTGAAAAAGATGCTACATTCATTCATTTAACAAAAGATTTCCATGTAAAATATAACAAATAGAGTTCCGCAATTCAATAATATGACGAGTAGAAAATAATTTCAGCTTTATTATAATAGATAAACTGGGGCTTACATTCTGATGTAGCTAAAATAGGTGACATGGAAAGCTAACCTCAAGAATTTGCTCCAATGCTACACTTGCTCTCCAAAACTGAATTGAACTGCAATTGCTAAGCTCTCTTGTGAATTCTGGATGAATTCACGAACGGGAGAGATGGGTAGCCACCCACTCTTGCTGAATCACCTGAGGGTTTTTGTCCTAGGGCTACTGTTGACGCTGACAACTCCCGGTTCTCCAAACTTCTCCACAAGAAAAATACTAGACACCAAGTTTCCCCAAATGGTCTCCTCCTTGTCCTTTTGAAAACTCCATAGATAGATCTCCAAGCCTCCAGAAGCATCTTATTTTGATTATTTTAATATTATTTTAGAAGCTCCCTTTTTTACTCCATCTAAGTGACTTTTAATTTTATTTTATTTCACTAAGTCACTTTTGGCCTTTTTCCTTCAATTAATTATTTTCCCCTCCTTTTATTTAATTGACTAATTAAAGTCACTTTGCTCACCATGCTTTGTTTGGCCATTGGAAGTTTGTTCATATCATCCCATCTTGTAAATCTTCTTATTTTGTTTCCAATGAGCTATTACATTGAGGTATTCCATCAAATATTCCTTTCGGAATGCCACCTCAAGCGTAATTAATTAAATCAGGCCCAGTAATAACCCCATTTTATGAAAGTTATTAGAATGTAACAAAACAAAAGGCCAGTTGTGTGGATGATGGAATATGCCAAACAAATGCCATTGGATCTTGTAAAAACTCTTCAAAACCCCTTCTGGGCTGCTGATGATGTAATGTTGCTCTTTTGTCCTAGCCATCACATCCCCTGGAAACCCATCTTAGTTATACTATAGAGGAAAATAAAAATGGGGACATGACACAAATAAAATCCTCGCAGTCAATAATGACATGCAACCGTGTAAAATTAAAGGACAGCCACATAAGAAAATGATGTAATGCTGCTCTTGTGGCATAGCCATCACATCCCTTGGAAACCCATCTTAGTTATACTATAGAGGAAAATAGAAATGGGGACATGACAAAGAAAATCCTCGCAGTCAATAATGACATGCAACCGTGAAAAATTAAAGGACAACCACATAAGAAAATGATGTAATGCTGCTCTTGTGGCCCAGCCATTATGTCCCCTAGAAACCCATCCTAGTTATACTATAGAGCAAAATGAAAATGGGGACATGACACAAAGAAAATCCTCGCAATCAATAATGACACGCAACCGTGAAAAATTAAAGGACAACCACATAAGAAATTGTAAATGAAGTAGACGAGTAGGAAGCCACCTTTATAAAATGAACAACCAATAATACATCATTCTTGACGTGTAATCTCACCCAAAAATCAAGAGGGGTTTAAATGTGCCACACACAACCTTCAACCCTATCTATGGTAGCCCTCAAAAGAGAGAGAACAACTCTAACCAAGACATTACAACAACAGATATCTTTCAATAAAAACAATGATTACAAGACATTGAGTGTTTCATATATACCTTAATGTCATCTTTTTGGACCAAAATTGTCCTACAGAGATGATTCCAACAGATTTGTACTAATAATTTCCAATGATCACTTCAACTGAAGAAAACAAAAGAAAGATGAGGAGCCTTACATTGAAAAGCCTCTTAACTTCTTCCTCTCAAAAAATCTGCAGCTAGGCTTGGAGTATATCTCCCACACTTCAACCATCCCTTTTCAAAATGAATCTTTCCCCTATTTATACCTTTCAAATCTAGCCCAAAGGAATAAATAATAATAACAAAGAGCTAGAAAGCCTAAAATTGGGGCACTCTTCTTAGGGTGCCTTTTAGACTTTGTTTTAACTACAAATGATGTGTCATCTTTTGCTTTGAGGTTACTACAAATATATGTGAATGCACCTCAATCCATGTGAAATGTCTCATAAACCCCCTTTAACATGAATTAAATCCCCTTTTTGGGAGGACATCCCTCTTTTGAAGGGTCAATTCATCATCAAGCTAGCCAAAACTATAACTCTTTTCACTTTTGTTATGGAATGCACCTCTTTGAGTGACCTTCCATGCCTATTCAAGCACTTCCACTGCCACATGGCACCACTTTAAGTTAGGGCATTCTTCCCCTAATGCTTTCTTTTATCACATGTCATGTTCCAAGGGTTTCTTTATATGGGACATTTTGCTTCTTTTTCCTTTGAACTCTTGCAAATGGTATGTCACATCACTTGGCACCTCCTCATGCAAAGAGTTTGCCTCCAAATATGTAGAATATACCTTAAACAATATATCCTTTCCCCAAATATCTCCAAAGGTGAAATATTTTTCCAATTGGGTGGAAACCCTTCCATTATGGTTTCTTCTTGTCTTCAACATGTTTTCACCACCTTTTTGAAGAGGGTGTTCAACCTTAGATTCTCAATAATGCCTTTCCTGCCTACCTCATGCCATGCTTTGATCCCAAACAAGGTATGGTGTTCATCTCCTTATGCTTTGTTTGACCTTACTCTTGCCATAAACCATACCATGGGCATATCATGAAATAGTGGTGTTCATGTTCAAGTGCCTCCTTCATCAACTGTTCCATGTGTGCCTACATGGGATCTCTTGGTGTTATGTGTTTCCATCCACCTATAACTATCCTTGAACTCCAAGGGTATTCTTTGGTGCTCAGTGAGAGAGGAAAGGCCCAAGAAAATGTCGAATGAACTATGCATTTTCAAGGGGTTAACACCTTATGGTTGAAGCTTTTCTTCGCAATGTTTTACAAGATTTGTCATGGGAAACTGTAAGGAACAAAGTTCGTATACTTCAGCGGTATGCTCTAATACCAATGTAACGAACAATGTTCTTATACGCAGCGGAGTAATCTTCAAAATACTTGGAAGACGTAAACATCAATAGTAGGACAAGTAATGTATATAGAATTGATATGAGGTGATTACAATGAGGGTGAGGGTTTGCTTATATACCCTAGGCAGGTACCTCTGCACCAACGGTTATGTCCTTGGGGACATACCTTTTCATTAACTAGTTACTAGTTACTAATTAATCATTATTTATTATTATTATTGTTTTACATTATTTGTATTATTTTATATTTTTATTCATAACATTGCCTTCCTCTCCAAAAAGCTTTGTCCTCGAAACTTATTGATGAGATGTTTCGATCTCGTTTTCCATTTCGAATACCTATCTCTGAAGTTTTATCTTCATTAATACAAGACGCTCAAACAAAATTGTCGGGCTGAGAATGGGTCGAACCATCCTAGATTAACCTTCTGTGGAATCTTCCGATCACTGGAATTTTGTAATGAATTGTTATCATAGGACTGGATTCTACAAAATTCAGCATTCCTTGGAACGTAAATCTATTGTTTATGTTCTGAATGGTTCAAATATGTAGACTGACTTAGTTGTCTACGCTTGTGATTCAGATGTTGATAAAGAGTTCTTTTGGTTGGACTTTCCCTTATCATGTGTGTGGTAATTTCATCATTTACTTCAGGTACTGTTGTTGTTAAGTTGGCTATGGAATCATCACTTGGAATTTCCATTGTTTGAACTGCAACATCTAAATATGTTTTAACTTATGTTGGTTTTTCATTTTCTTGAATTGTGATACTGACTGGATCAGTATTTGTTCCTTTATTTTCAACTTGGTTTTTTCTTCTTGAGGGAGTTGTTCTAACTTGTTATTTAGTGACTTCTTGTCACTTTTAAGCTTCATTATTTGTGTAAGTAGGTTTTCGTTATGATTCCTTAGACAAAATTTTGTCATTTTCTGAATTGTTGACTTTGTCCTTAGTATCCTTCTCTTTATCTTCTATACTTTTGATTTGTTCTAATAGCCTTTGATTCAGGGTTTTTAAGTGCAATTTTTCTTCTGCCTTCTTTGATGGATTCTCATTAAATTCCTTCTTAGAACTTTCATTTTCTTGCTTTAATTTTTGCTTCTTAACCTTGGACTTCTTAATTGGTTCAAGTAATTTCTGATTATGGTCCCTTAGGTGCAAAATTTCTTCGTCCTTTTCTTTTGACTTATTGTAAAACGTGTCTTCGAGATCTTTATGTTTCTTTTCCGAATGATTGTTTTTTTGTTCAAGCTTCGCAAATTCTTCCTCTAATATTTTTATTTCCGTTTGTGTATTACCTTGATGCTCTTTGGTACTAAATATTCTTCCACATGCTAGACAACTTGGAAATTAAGTCCAAAATAATGATTGTTGTGTGGAACTCATCTTTCCTTTTTTCATTTGTTAAATATAATCCATTCTTTTTGGTTCAAAAATTGACTTCAACTTGTGTCCGTTGATATTTTGTTGTCGATACTTTGACGAAGAGTAATGAAATAACAATCTATTCCTTCTTAATTTTTTTTTAATACTAATCTTACTCCCTTTTTCCTGATATTTGATTTACTCAAATTCTTTATATATATGAAACCTTTATATTTTTTTATTAGACTTTCTTCATAAATTTGATGAACTTATATTCTCTGTATGAAATAACAATCTATTGCTTTTTTTTTTTTTTAAACTAATCTTACTCTCCTTTTCCTAATATTTAATTTACTCAAATCCTTTATATATATGAAACCTTTATATTTTTTTTATTAGACTTTCTTCAAAAATTTGATGAATTTATATTCTCTGTATGAAACAACAATCTATTCCTTTTTTTTTAAAACTAATCTTACTCTCTTTTTCCTAATATTTAATTTACTCAAATCCTTTATATATATGAAACCTCTATATTTTTTTATTAGAATTTCTTCAGAAATTTGATGAATTTGGGCCTTCCTTTTTTTAATTGCCTTTGTTATTATATATTTTTCCTTTTATATTTGTTAGAAAATCAAAAACGCAGAAAGATTTTATACTTGATAATTACTTGTGATGTTCTTGACTTCTTATTAGGTTTTCTTTCTATCTTCTTTCTTTTAGTTCAACAAGCAATTACCAAAGCAAAAACACATAAAACAATGGACACCAGATATAGGCACTATGCCAGGTAAAAACCCCATTGAGGGGAAAACCTAGTCAAAATTTTCTTCCTTTCAATAGTATTCTTTTAGACTCTTCACCCTAGACAAAGACCAAACCATCCTTCCACACCAAGTTAGCCTCCCAGATCTTCGACCTCTCTTCCAACAACTTCGACTATGTAGCAGCTTCCGGCATCAGCCAACTTCCATCATCAACGAAACTTGGAAGAGTTCAATCTCCCAAACTAGAGCATGAAATAAAGAGAGAGTCACCAAAATTTCTTTTTTCTCTTTCTCCTTAGACTCCACCCAACTCGCACTTCCTTTGGCTTCCTTAGACCCACTTTGCACTTCCTTAGAGATATCGAACTTGCTTGAGATGTTATGCTCCAAATGAATTGACCTTGCGTCTATTTATAGGCTTAAAGGGAGGTCGAATTGATGTCCTTAGGCCGACTTGATCGCTTCTAGGCCAACGTGGTGTGGAGGATACATAAATTTTATTTGACTTTATACTAAACCTTTTTACATGATTCAAAAGCCCAAGAAGGGTCTCCTTGAATATACAATGACTCTATAAACTCATAATAAATCCTAGAAGTCGTTAATGGGGAATTTGACCGAAAACATAATGACGCAAGCATGAAACCCATGCTTTGATATGTCATAATAATAATAATAAAATTTATTTTCTTTATTCCTTTGAAGACCGAACCTAGTTACATTTTCCAACAATATTCTAATAAGGTAGTTTAATATTACGTTCACAATTCTCAACTCTCTTTATTTAATGTTTATTTGGATATAATTAATATAATTATTCTTCTCCTTGCTTTGGATTAGAGGCCTTTTTAACCTTAATAACCTACTCTTTTAATAACGTTTTACTTAAACTTATTAAGTATATTTATATATTTCCAGTATTATATATGTTTTCCACTTTTATATGTTCAACTTATTAATTCCTTTTCGTTTTTATGGAATACTAAATCTCAAGTGATGTTTAAAGGTGACTTATCTTTGGGTTGGGTAATTGATTAATCAACTGAATGATCTTTAGATTAGGGAATGACTGTTGAAAACCTGGTTACGACTTACAAGGTTCTAATTTTTTGAAACCCTTTAGGGGGTATGATATTTGGCGACAAACTTGAAATGGCGTCAGTGTCTACAACGACGTGCGATTGGATGGAGTGACGACTCTAGGGAATAAGGTGACAGTGAAGGGAGCGACTGAGAGATTTCATGGCATTAGATAAACCATGCAGAGAAAACTAGAGTGGTTGTTTGTGGCATTGAATAACGGTTGAGTGAGATTGAGACGGGGTTGATGGGGGATTGTCGGGGTTGATAGGAATCAACAATGTTCGAAGGTCGAAGCCACAACTGTGGATGCCGATGGTTGCGGATATCAAGCTCGGTTGATGTGTCAAGCTGCTTCATGTGCCTGCCAGGAAAACGCGTAGCTCAATAGCGTTGGCCACTACAAAGGGCGTAAGGTATGTTTATTTTTTGTTTATATATATATTGTTTTAATATAATTTTTTTTATAAAGTTTGTTTTCTTTTTAATTTTTTCAAGAATTTTTCTTTAATTTTTCTTTAATTAAATTTTTTCACTCCTTAAATTTTTTTTTTTAATGTAGTTTTTTTGATATATTTATTTTTTTCTTTTATGACCAAGGGCCAATTGGTGAAAATGTAGCGAAATGCTTCAGTTGCGACGACAACAAGGCCAACGAAGGATTGATGGCCAAAGGCTGGGATTTGAGAACTTGGCTTTGATACCAATGGAACGAACAAAGTTCGTATACTTCAGTGGTATGTTGTGATACCAATGTAACAAACAAGGTTCGTATACGCAATAGAGTAATCTTCAGAATACTTGGAAGATGTAAACATCCATAGTAGGACAAGTAATGTAAATAGAATTGATATGAGATGATAACAAGGAGGGTGAGGGTATGCTTATATACCCAGGCAGATACCTCTTCACCAACAGTTATGTGCTTAGGGACATACCTTTTCATTAACTAGTTACTAATTAATCATTATTTATTATTATTATTGTTTTACATTACTTGTATTGTTTTATATATAATTTTATTCATAAAAGAAACCTATCATGGAATGTTGCCTTCTACATTTTACAAGATCCTGCCACCGGGTTGTAAGAAATACACTAATTCCAAAGGGGATGCTTAAATATTGGAATGGGTGTTCTTCCTGAACAATTTTATTTTCCATATTGAGCCAATTTGGAATCTCTTCATGTCTAAATGATTTTTTTCCTTCTACTCACACAAGGATTGCACCAACGGCTTTAGTGAATTTTCCAGTCAACTCATTGTTCTTTTCATTAAGTTGGACGAAAGTGTCGGAGTGAGCATTGAGTCATTAGCAAAATGCACAATTAATAGTTGTTCGACATTGCAAAGAAGATATGCCTTGGATTTGGTGGTGGCCTTCAAGATGGCATCTTGGCACATTAGCTACAATAACTTATTAGGGAACCGATATTGAATAGAGATCCTCCTTATGGATTGTTGTAGTGGAATTACATTTGACTACTAACCATTGACACAAAATTGGGTTGTGGCAACAGATAAGAGAGATCTTAGCACTTTAATAATAAAGCTCCTAAATTCCAACTAGGAAATCAATCATATCAAGAATGATATTCCACTTAACTTATCTAGAGTGGACCGACTTGTAGTAAAGCCTACTGGTTTGTGTCAAACAATGTTGGAAACTCTATCTTTGATCCAATTAGGAAGAACTTAGTCAATATTTTGTAAGAAACACTAAGAAGAGTTGTTGCCCTTGAGCTACTTGTTGTTTCCTTTTATGGTCCCTCTAGGATTTAGCTTGATCAATTTTGCATTCAAATGTCCTCCTGTATGATGGTTGGCCTGTCCCCAATGCTACTTGATACATCCTGAGAAGGTCCTCACCAATAGTGGGTCATATAGATAAATATAACTTACTAGGATACCCATCCAATCTTCACAATTTTCCCTTGGCTTTGTCATTTAAGGCTTCAAATAGTTCTTGTTTGGCCAATGATATAGAAAGAAGGCTTTTGTTAAATTTGGTATGTACTATGCTTAAGAGAAATTTACTTCAAATTCATATTAGCCCAATGTCAATTTCCAGATTAACAATCACATTAGCATGATAGTAAAATGCAGATAGAACATAAACATAAACAGTAGAAGACAAGCCAAGACAAGAGGACACACGATGTGGCACCAACAAGGGACAAACCCCAATGTGGGGAAACCTTTGATCAATTCTTCTTATATTCTTGAATAATTCGGCAGAGAGAGAGAGTGATAGTACAAATATACAATTCTGATATTTTATGACAACAACAACAAACCCTAAATAGCAAAGTCAAAGCTAGTCAAATAGGTCAGATTTGACCTCCAATCAGCTTGGTCATCACCCCAAACGATTCGGCCTCCAACAACAAGGAGAAGCAGCCTAAAATAGTTCAAAAATCACTATCAAACTTCGGTCAACTACAGTCAGCCTTGCGGCCAGCCCTAGCGCAGTCAATGTTGGTCAACACAGGGTCAAGGAGGGGTCCAGAACCGCGGCCTCTTAGGAGAAAGTAGCCTAACCCAATCCGCACTCAAGGAGAGAAGATGCTGTCCAAAACGTAGTCAAAAACCCTTCTTCAACTTTAGTCAACCTTAGTCAACGTTGCCCTAACAGAAATTAGAATACGGCCTTCCACACGTGAGAGAGAGACAACTCCAGAAATGTGTACCCAAACAAGAGAGAGAAGGATGAGATGAGATGATGAAATGAAGCCATGAGGTCTCCTCTTTTTATAGCAACGTTGAGGTTAAGTTGGGGGTGAAAAGTAACTAATTTCCCTGCTGGCTTACCTTGACAAATTGTCAGGAATATATATAAAGTCATATCTCCATATATACATGTCGGAATCGGATGATCTTTAGATCAATCCTACACCTCTCAGAGAGAGTAATCCAAGAAAAATATCATCTGCCCCAAATAATGTGACCCATATGGAGTTTGGCCCTAGTTGCCAATTTTAACAACTTCGCATACTTATGACTGAGCTGTTTTGCAGGAACAATGTGATTAATGAATTGATGGGAAATTGTATTATCAGCATCATGCTTTCCAAAAGCAAAAGTTTCTAAAAGTGAGTGTGAGATGCCTTTGATCCAAACTTGGTTCCTTATATCACTTTATAGAATATGCTAGGGATGCTTGGGAGTGGGAGTGGGAGCGGGAGTGAGGAGTGACATTTTGAAAATCTCTTGGGTCGGGAGCAAATCAAGAGTGAATTTTTATATATTTTGATGCATATATGTCAACAAAAGCATTTAGAATGATGAATAGATATAAAAAAACATAAAAACATGGATTAAATCATATAACATCAATCATCTAGAAGTTATAATCTTCATCAACCACATGTCTGTAAGTTAGAAACATACAACATATGGAGTCTCATGATTCATCAATCGTAAAGTGATTCATCAATCTTAAAGTTTCAAGCTTTGAAAATTCAATATATAATATTTGTCATCATTGATCACTAAAGTTGTACTTGTAACCATTACCATTACCAAGTAAGCAAACTATAACAAGGAATATCTAACATGAAATGAAAATTTTCAAATTCCAACTTTCACAAAGTATCATATTCATAATTCATTACCAATTAGTTATAAATGCCAACTTCAAACTTTAAACTTAAATTGTCATATATTATTTACAAAAAAAATCGTAATAAATATGATAGAGTCAACAATTATAAAAACTACTAGAAACTAGAAAAGACAAGCAAATCTATTATCTACTACTTCTTCAAGAAATGTCTAATTTTATAAAAACTACTAGAAACTAGAAAAGACAAGTAAATCTATTATCTACTACTTCTTTTGGCTCTTGCCACAAGAAATGTCTAATTTCTGAGAAGCTCGTGGTCTATTGGGAGTCTCCTCCTAGATAGTCAAAATACCATGTCCAAAACTTGAACCAGAAGGCACATGACCTCCACATGAGGCTCTAGATGGAGGTGGCAGAAACAAAGCTTGTGGAACTTGAGAACTGATATTGGATGATGGGGGTGGCATGATTGTTGTTGTTGTTGCTGCTTCATTATCATCTTTCAAAAGTTCTGCTTTCTATTCTTCTAAATATATAGATCCATCCTTCAAATTATCCTCCTCTCGGTTGTTGTCCCAAGTCATATATGATGTATCAACACGAGCCCGCTCACAATAATGTGTCAACAACCTCAAGTTGTAGTGCAGAAAAACTAAGCTTTTTGCCCTGGTTTTCATTGAGGTTGTGTCTTCTCACATTGTGGATTAAGCTATAGGTGCTCCAATAGCTCTTTGCACAAGAAGTATTAACAATCTGTGAAAGTACTTTTATTGACAATTTTTCTAAAGGTCCCCACGCCACCATACATGTCCCACCATGTAACATTCATTTTGTCCCTATCTTCCATTGCATGCAAATAATGAAACACTCCATTTTGAGTGAAGTATTTGCCTAATTCTCCATGCAATCTAGCACACTCCTCCTTGTTAGGGACTAGACTATCTAAGGTTGTCATATACCCATTTTCTACCTTTGGATCTGTATGGGGTTTGGTCCTAACCCGCCATCCCCCACATAGGTGTAGGTTATCCCAACCAAGATGGAGAGTAGTATTTTGGCATAAGGATATGTGCCAAGTCATGTAGTGAAGCATTAAGTTTATCCCACCTTGCACTCACACAATTGTAAATAATATCATACAAGTTGGGATCTTTTGGTTGAACAATATTTTTTTATTTTTCCCAACATGTTATGCATCGGCTCATACACCTCCCCAATCACTAGTGCATCCATATTTGCAAAACCAATCATGTTATAAATGGGCTTGGTGTATTGCAAAACATCCCTGTCCCCAAAATAGATAGTAAAACCTTCCTTGTCAGGTGCAGTTGGAGACCCGTCCTTTAATACTTGCCAGTGTTGACTTGATACCATTTCATGCCAATAAGGTGAGCGAAGAAAACTGAATGATATCCCACATGCAGAGAGAAATTGGTAAATTTTGTATCCACATCATCCCTACACCCTTGATCAAAGAAATTTGATATGGTTCTACTCCTTAAGGGGATGTCTATGCCTATGTCGTATCCACTACTATGGGTGGATGATCAAGGAATTTTTAGTCTATGTGATTGTGGGCTATTGGTGTCATGTTCAAAGTCACCCTTTGATCTTTTAGATTTGTATTGGGCTTCCTACTCTTTCTTGATGTATTTGGCTCTTTATTGTGTTGACACATTTCCACAAGTTTTGATTCCTATTTTCTTATTTCCATCCCAAGGCATTTTCCCAAAGATATGTTTTCTAGCATGTGTATAAACCTGTGAAACTGATTTTGCAATGGGGGCATGTAAATTTAGTGGTCCCACCACCTTTCCCTCCAAGCCTAGTAACATATTTCCACAAGGGGTTTTGGTCATCTTTGGTTTTCTTGCCATCATCATCTCAACACTCATTATCCTTCTCCTCCTCTTCGTCTTGGTACTCCTCTTTAGGGCTTCTTAATCCGCCACTACCCACTTCTTCATCATCTTCATCATTCCTCCTCATCCTGCTCCCCAACACCATCATAACAAAAGAAGAAACCGGCAAGAGAATGCCAAGCCATATACCCACCATGTTTGGTGGAGTTATAGTTTCTTGCTTGCAATAAAATGGAGGAATGGGAATGGAAAAAAGAGAAGAGAACATATTTCATTCAACAATGAACATATAAAAAACACAAATGCTGCATGGAAAAATAAAAAGAATGGGATTAGACCTTACCTCTTTGGCTCTCCAATGGTTCCTTCAATCCCAAGCTCCAATCTCCCTTGCAAGCTCCTCAAACAACCCTCTCAATCTTCCTCTCACTCACCTTCTCAACTCAAGCTCCAAATGCCCTCTCTTGCTCTCTTAAAATGAAAATGCTGCATTGTGGGAAGGGAGGAGGCCTTTTGTTTCTTTTTTCCCCTCCCCTCCCCCCACCACAAAAAAATTGTGCATGCCCTCTTTACTGCAGGGAGCGAATTTTTGCAAGGGGGAGCAGTTAGGAGCGATCACTCCCATAAAGGCAGGGAGCACGCTCCCAAGGTCGCTCCGGATCTACTCCTGAGCAGAGCGTGCTTCAAGAGGGGATTCACACACACCCAACCAGCGTATATGTACTATGAATTATTCCACGCTCACATCAAATTTGTAAGCCCATGCCAACAACAGAAAAATATTGAGATTTCTCTGTAATTGTAAGTAACTTTCATTGTCGACTTGAAGTGATGGTTGTCCAAATAAGAAATTCATTCTGTACACTCTACAAGTACACTATCCACAATAAAGGTGATCCTTTTGGTAGCTTTGAATATCAAGTACACTGTCCAGAATCCACATGATGCTTTTGATAGCTTTGTATATCACAACCAATGTGCTAGCAAAAAATTATGGATTAGCATGTTTTGATATTTTAAATGTTACTTTCTTTAATATCAGTTTTGCATATCACATTCAATATGCTAGCAAACAAATTTGAACTGGCGTATTGTAGTGGTTCTTAATACTGATGTTTGCCAGTGATATTTCAAATTCTACTTTCTTTAATGCCTTATCAAAATATAGTTTTTGGTTTTCCTGATGATATTGCTAAGTGCTGCATTTCTGGATTATGTCAGGAAGAAAGAGATGCTATTTTGGCAAAGATTGAAGTGACCCAAACACAGTTGGAACAATTGAAGCATACAAATGTACTAAATGATGCCTTTCGTATTTCGTATGATGGTGATTTTGGAACAATAAACAACTTTAGACTCGGCCGTCTTCCTAAGATATCTGTAAGTTTACCTTTAAAGCAATGCCTGATATGACAAAGGAAAGGAAATGGAACAAAAAATAAGCATGCTAAATTTCATTTATGATGATATTGTTCTTGTTCTGGCTCCTTCATTTTTTAGCTTATATCGAAATCTATCTGCTAAAACATTCTAATTTCCTAACTTATTCTAATTTAAATACTTATTGGTCAAATTGTTTGTACATAAATAGTAAAGTAATCTAGGGAAGAATTCTAGCACCAGCTAATGTCATTGAGAGACATGTCAATCATAATAGTTGATCTGGAAAGCAAGGTCATATATGGTTGAGATGGTCTTTGAAAATCTTGGATTTGATATTATGATACTCAAATTGTAGTAGGGATTAGAATTTTGGAAGAAGCTATTTCATTATATGGTTAATTCTCGCAGGTTGAATGGGATGAAATAAATGCAGCATGGGGCCAAGCATGCCTTCTACTTCATACAATGGCCATGCATTCTGGAGTTAACTTTTCGTATCCTTAAATATAACTTGGTGTTATGTTTCCATTATTAAAAATTTATTTTCATGGGCCAATAGTTGCATGTTTAATTTTGGTTTTATAACATTCTCGTTGTATTTAAAATCCAATGGAATTGACTTGTGCTCAAAGAAGTGTCTTATAACCACGTATGGTGCAGTCCAAACTATGTGTCTCTACCTGTGTTTCTACAAGCACAGTTAAACTTTGCAATTCTTGTGGATGTATAACACCCTGGGTAAGATTGGATTTCCTAGCTCTACAATTGCACTGTATTTGTTTCTTTCTTGGAAAAAGATGTGACTCTACCTGTGTTTCTACAAGCACAGTTAAACTTTGCAAATTCCTGTGGATGTATAACACCCTGGGTAAAATTGGATTTCCTAGCTCTACAATTCCACTGTATTTGTTTCTTTCTTGGAAAAAGAGTATGCGTATACAATATTACAGTAGCAATATAAAAATTTGGTTGACTTACTAAAATTTAATACAACATTTGTCCAACTGATTATATTCAGCCAGCTCAACATCCCATTGGTTTATGCTTTACTGATTCTAACCATGGAGCTCAGCTATCTGTAAAGGCTTACAAACCAATTATGGGTGTTGGATTATAATACTGTTTAGTAGTGAAGAAAGTTGAATAAAATATAAATTGAAAGCACATTGTTGAAATATGTAACTAGGTTCGGTCTTCATAATATGTGTAATGTACTTTTGATTCTTGTATATTGTAAAAAAAAAGAAAATTATTATTATTTTTTTATAACATGGGTTTCATGCTCAAGGCTGCTGGAAAATCCATAGAGTTGGTAGTTAAAATGATTTCCCTTATTATGATATTAACTTGTGATGTTTTCATTATTAGTATTAGATCTCTTTAATTATCTTTTCTTATCATCAAGTTAATGCCAAGCAACAAAAGAAGAGAACACAAGATATAGGCACCTTGCGAGGGCAAAACCCCCCTTGAGGGGAAAACCCAGTCACAAATTATTCCTTCAGTAGATTCAAGATGAGATGGCCAAGACCCTTACAAATTAGACTCGAGACTACCTCCATCCATCAAGACAACCTTATCATTCTTCAGTTCTATAGCTCCTGTAACAGTCATTCGTCTTCACATTTTTTATCCTTTGAAGAGATTATTTTTGCGCCTAATCTGAGCTCCTTCATCCACTGTGATAGCAACATTATAATAGCATCAAGACACGAATGACCTGTGGAAGCACCACTGTAATAAAATCAAACTGAATTCACTGTACTAGCATCGAGATGAGGTCTCTGTGGTGATGTGAAAGCATCGAACAAAGGTCACTATAATAGCATCTAATCCTGTGAGAGCATATTGAATTGTGGAAACATAACACTGAAAACGTGGAAGTATAATACTGAACCGTGGGAGGCCTAACACCGATTTGTGGGGGCATGGAGATCATCTTGATGCCCTATCCAGTCTCCCTGAAATAACACCGAAATGTTTTGTCCTTTGTAATGACCCATTTTGACCTATAAACAAAAGAGTATTAACGTGCATATGATAGCTACATATACACACATCGCACTCCTTGAACTAGTATACGTATTAAATAATTAGGAAAAATGTTTAAAATGAATGAAAAGGGGACTAAAACACCTAAATTATCGAGAAGAAAGAAATTACCTAAAATCCGACATTCAAAAGATACATATATAAAGTTTAAAGTTATAAGTTAATTATTATTAATATGTATGAATATAAATATACAATTATAAGTTAAAGTATCTTGTTACCATAATTAAAATCATATAAAAGATAAATAAAAAAATAAGACATTAAAGTGTAAAACATATCTAACCTTTTTAAAGATATATATACTCATACTTTCACCTCAACTTAGATGTAACAAATAAATTTGCCGAATAAAATTTGATGATGGTGGTGGAAGAAGGCGGTGATCACATGGTACTTATCCCAGGCACGCAGAGGAGAAAGGGGGGTATTTTTCGGGGTGGAAGAGGAGGATGGGGATGAGAGTTAGAGATCTAAATCAGAGTTGGGATTCCATTATTCTTGAATCTTTTGGGCGAGGGACCAAAATAATCCAATTGGGAAGTATTTTGGAGCTGAGTACTAAGGCTGTGCTCAACTTGGTTGGGTGGTTTTGGTCTTTTGGTAACGGAATGAGAGCAGGAGAACATTGAAATTGTCTTCAAGCTGTTTTCCAGGTATTCCTCTGTACTTAATTTCTCAAATTCTATTTTTGATTCATGATAAACTCATGGCAAATCAAGGATGCTAATATAATTGTTAAGAAAGATTTATATTAGGCGAATTAGGACCTCACACCCTTATCCAAACTTGTAGCGCCAAAACTTGTGCTCTGAAATTCTGATCCGAAAATCTATGTTAGTAATGCGAAGTCCTGATCCTTATATATATAGTTCTCTTTCCATAAATGTGCTGACATGATACTTTGAAGTGCAGTGTCACTGTTTTTGAGCCGAAATGAGTTCTCTTGAGGGTTGCTAACTTGATGAGGATTCTTTTGAAGCCGACAATAACGAGATGTTGATGGACGAGATGTTGATGGAGGAGGAGTCTTCAAACAAAATTGACTTTGACAATTAACCTAAAGTCTTCAATGTCAATTAAACTAAAGCCTTCAATGAAGGCTTGACCTATTGATGAGTCCCAAAATTGGGTAACTTATTGGGCTCATTTTGCCTAACTGTTTTTCATCAATCCACCATTTTTCATAGTTTATGCATGTTTTTTGAGTATATTTATGTTAGTTGAACGAATGAGAATAGTCACTTGACCAAGAAGGCTAACATGTGGTTATTGCAGATTTTTGGACAAATTTTGGACCAAGGCCAAGCATTTATGAGCCAGATGATAGCCAAGCATGAAGGAACAAGGGTGAGGATTCGTAGGAAGGGTGTCTCTTGCACTAAATGACCCCTTCCTCAAATTCTCCACCCTCAGCTCGGAGTTCAGCAGGCCACCGAAAAGGATTCCCAAGGGCAGCCAAGCAGTTTTGTGTAAAGTGACTGATCACTGGGAGTTTGAGCAGCCGAGCCCCTTGAGTTAAGGAGGGTTGTTGGAGGCCCTCGTAGTGTATAAGAAGGAAGGCTTCTAGCCTTCGTAAGTTACTTTTTGAGCAGTTGTATTTTGCACTATAGTGTTGTTAGTTTTTCAGCTCATTTTGTAGCTTCCGCTGTACAACTTTCTTTGTGACATGGTTATTTTTGAGTAATGGAAAGCAGTTTCATTTGGCATCAGTTCTGAGCTTTTTCTTAGGAGCTTGTAGCTCTTGGGGTTGGGCCCAACCCAAGTGCCAAGGCCTCCTTTGTGTACTGTTATATGGTTTTAATGTCTTTGCAAAATAATTTCTGTTAAGTAGATTAAAATCTTGCTTGGTTACCTTTGTCATTGTTGATGATTAAAAAGGATTTTCATGTTTAGATTGATTTGATAGGTTAATAACAGAGAAGATCTTCAGACAAAGGCTATCAAGCACCCCTGATCTCACTTCTCCCTTCGTGGGACCATGAGCTGAGACCAAGGTGTCCTTGCCGCCACCAAAAAATCTGTTTTTTGCTTCATCATGCAATCACTATTGTTAGATTCTCAGTTGCAGAAGTTGATACCAGTTGTGGTTACATGCTCAGATCCATTATTGCTTAGTTTGCATAGCTATTTCACATGATTTTGTTGCCAATAAACTTCTGTTCATTTTCTTTGCTCATAATTAGGTCAGATTAGGTTAAAGTAGCTAGGTCCTTGGTTTTCCGAGTCTTTGTTTGTTCAGTTTCGGAAATAACTTGCAGAGCACTTGTAATACCTCTCTATCTACCCTTACTCCATCAATCCCACCTATTCCATCCTCTAACTTGGATTCTTGCCTTATATTTGCCACATTCTCTCGCTTTGCCCTAATTTCCATATTTTTGTGCAACATTGCTCTACCCCTCCTTGAACAAATCCAACCATCCTCATCATTCCTCAGCTCCATCCACCAAGTCCTGGACCTCCTCACACCCTTATCTCACCTCTATACCCACTTCTTCACCTTTCTTCCTCCATCAACCCTCCAAAATTCCCTTTCGGAACATCCTATAGAACATCTTGTAGAAGTTACAGAACATCCTATAGAACCCCTGCAGACTTCTTGTAGAAGCTCACGAAAGTGGTTTCTTGATATCCGAACACTGTGAAACTCTTTGGAAGGGTGCTAGGGACCCCTTAGGCCCTCTTCTCACCTTCCCAACCTCCTGCAAGCGCCTCGCTAGTTCCATTCCTCACCTCGCCTCTGCACAGTCAACAACAGTCGAACACATGCAAGATAATTCCACAAATATGATTCAAAAATACAAAAAGATGTTCCTTTTTTAGATTCCACTTTACCTTTCCAAGAGTCAATGGCATCCATTTATGTAGCTTTCGTCCTTTTACTTGCACCAGTAGGGTTAGTCGGCAAAACTAGGGTTTACTAGGGTTTGCATTTCCTTTTAGCTTTCATCTTCTTTTTGCAAGTAGATTAGCCTCTTTTGAGTTAGCTTTCGTCCATCACAGTTAAAAGCTTCTTCTAAGAACTCATAGAAGTTGGATTGAGCTCCTAGCGGACTCGTGCCAGCTGATCAAGTGACAGCCTGCGGCAAGAGCTAGTACTTGTACATATAGCACCGTCGCTTCCAAGTTTGTTACGAATTACCCGGTTGATAAAAGTAAAGAAGGGAGTCCCAAGAGTTGCAGCACGACAATGGCGCCAAAAAGATGGTGGGCTCCAATATTGTAGCAGTAATGCTGCAACTCCTAGGACTCCCTTCTTTACTTTTATCAACCCAGTAGTTCGTAACAAAATTGGAAGCGACGGTGCTATATGCACAAGTACTAGCTCTTGCCGCAGGCTGTCACTTGATCAGCTGGCACGAGTCTGCTAGGAGCTCAAGCCAACTTCTATGAGTTCTTAGAAGAAGCTTTTAACTGTGATGGACAAAAGCTAACTCAAAAGAGGCTAATCTACTTGCAGAAAGAAGATGAAAGCTAAAAGGAAATGCAAACCCTAGCAAACCCTAATTTTGCTAACTAACCCTACTGGTGCAAGTAAAAGGACGAAAGCTACAGAAATGGATGCCATTGACTCTTGGAAAGGTAAAGTGCATGTGTCTAAGCTATCTCTAAAGTGGAATCTGAAAAAGGAACATCTTTTTGTATTTTTGAATCATATTTGTGGAATTATCTTGCATGTGTTCGACTGTTGTTGACTATGCAGAGGTGAGGTGAGGAATGGAACTGGCGAGGCGCTTGCAGGAGGTTGGGAAGGTGAGAAGAGGGCCTAAGGGGTCCTTAGCACCCTTCCAGAGAGTTTCACAGTGTTTGGATATCAAGAAACCGCTTTCGTGAGCTTTTACAGGAAGTCTGCAGGGGTTTTACAGGATGTTCTGTAACTTCTACAGGATGTTCCAAAAGGGAATTTTGGAGGGTTGATGGAGGAAGAAAGGTGAATAAGTGGGTATGGAGGTGAGATAAGGGTGTGAGGAGGTCCAGGACTTGGTGGATGGAGCTGAGGAGTGATGAGGATGGTTGGATTTGTTCAAGGAGGGGTAGAGCAATGTTGCACAAAAATATGGAAATTATGGCAAAGCGAGAGAATGTGACAAATGTAAGGCAAGAATCCGAGTTAGAGTATGGAGAAGGCGAGATTGATGGAGTAAGGGTAGATAGAGAGGTATTACAGGTGCTCTGCAAGTTATTTCCCAAACTGAACAAACAAAGACTCGGAGAACCAAGGGCCTAGCTACTTTAACCTAATATGACCTAATTATCAGCAAAGAAAATGAACAGAAGTTTATTGGCAACAAAATCATGTGAAATAGCTATGCAAACTAAGTAATAATGGATCTGAGCATGTAACCACAATTGGTATCAAATTCTGCAACTGAGAATCTAACACTAGTGATTGCATGATGAAGCAAAAACAATGTTTTTGGTGGCGGCAAGGACACCTTGGTCTCAGCTCATGGTCCCACGGAGGGAGAGGTGAGATCAGGGGTACTTGATAGCCTTTTTATGAAGATCTTCTCTGTTATTAACCTATCAAATCAATCTGAACATGAAAAGCCTTTTTAATCATCAACAATGGCCTAGGTAACCAAGCAAGATTTTAATCTACTTAACAGAAATTATTTTGCAAAGACATTAAAACCATACAACAGTACACAAAGGAGGCCTTGGCACTTGGGTTGGGCCCAACCCCAAGAGCTACAGGCTCCTAAGAAAAAGCTCAGAACTGATGCCAAATGAAACTGCTTTCCATTACTCAAAAATAACCATGTCACAAAGAAAGTTGTACAGCGGAAGCTACAAAATGAGCTGAAAAACTAATAGCACAATAGTGCAAAATACAACTGCTCAAAAAGTAACCTATGAAGGCTAGAAGCCTTCCTTCTTATACACTATGAGGGCCTCCAACAACCCTCCTTAACTCAAGGGGCTCGGCTGCTCAAACTGCCAGTGATCAGTCACTTTACGCAAAACTGCTCGGTTGCCCTTGGAAATCCTTTTCGGTGGCCTGCTGAACTCCGATCTGAGGGTGGAGAATTCGAGGAAGGGGTCATTTAGTGCAGGAGACACCCTTCCTACAAATCCTCACCCTTGTTCCTTCATGCTTGGCTGTCACCTGGCTCATAAATGCTTGGCCTTGGTCCAAAATTTGTCCAAAACTCTGCAATAACCACGTGTTAGCCTTCTTGGTAAGTGACTATTCTCATTCGTTCAACTAACATAAATATACTCAAAAAACATGCATAAACTATGAAAAATGGTGGATTGATGAAGAATAGTTAGGCAAAATGAGCCCAATAAGTTACCCAATTTCGGGGCTCATCACCTATGACATTTGACCCAAACATGAAACCCATGCTTTAATAAGTCAAATAAAATAATAATAAAATTATTTTTGCTTTGTTTAAGTATATTACATTTGACTCAAGTACAATAATGAAGGCTGAACCTAGTTATATTTTCCCACACTCCCTCTTAACTAGGGAGGTATTCATATTTACATATTATCAAAGAGGTATATGGAAGATCTCAAACCACATCATCTATGAAGAAGTTTAGGCACTGCAATGCCATGGACTAGATTCCTGACTAGGGCAATCTATCCATTGGTCTCTCAACAATTTAGGCACCGAATGCCACAGACTAGATTCTTGACCAGGGCAATCTATTCGGTTGGGACTAAGATGGACTCAAGCTTTTAGGCTCTAGGTATCATCAAGCTTACTTGCTAACCATCAACCCATAGATCTAGGTGTGTGTTAGAGTTCAATGACCAACACCACCCTTCCAACTTCGAGACCTAGACATCAACACAGAATGTCGGCCAAATGTCTTCCCAGGCAATGCTTCACTCACAAATCTTCAACACCCCTTGGTTTAGCAAATCAAGGACAACAAATCTCTCCTAATCAAACTGATCGGTAACCAATGCTATCAAAACCTTCGAGAGATTTACCTGTACAAACACAACCCCAATCAAAAATATATTTTCATATAAACAAATACGAACCTTCGGGGTTGTTGTAGATGTTGCTTCTCAACTCAGTAGGATTATCAACTAAATATTTGACAGAAGATTCCTCAATCATACACTTTCCTTTCCCACTTTTCATGCAACAACATATTCTTCAACCGGATTCAACTTTCTTTCTTTCAGAAGCACCCCAAAATGCATTCTCCAATTTCCTTCTCTCACTCATGGCCTTCATTAAAACATACGGATGTTAGTCCTAGTCTAGTGCATGGCACATGAAGTAGAGAACCATATTTGTTCTGAAGAGAAACCTGGCCAGCTTCCATGTCCTTTATCATTATGTTATGATTTACTTGAATAGTACTCATTCCTTTCTCATGATGATTCTGCATGTCAGTCCTCATAGCCTCCATCTTCTGAGCACACTTTTCTACTATGGTGGCTATGTGATTGGAGTGATTAATTTTCATGATTTCTATCTCCTCATCATGTTTTTCTATTTCGGTGTACAAAATTCTCATATCGTTGACATAATCAGCTATAATTTTTTCTTGATTCAGCGCCATGTTTTTTACCAGTTTCTTTAGTTCTTTGATAAGATGCTTATCATTTTCCCTTTCATTCTCGATATTGATTTGACTTGTTCCTGCTTTTCCACTATCATGGATTTGTCTTGCAATGGTACAATTGGATTCATCATGAGAACATTCATAATTCCTGCAATATGGCATATTTTGATATGGAAAATTGTCCTGAAATCTTTCGTTGATAGTTGGGTTCTTTACATGATCACCTTCATCCTTTTGCATAGTACTAGGGACACAAGCCGAGCCACCTTGATCTCCATATCTATCTTTAAACACATTGATGATTGGAGTGATTAATTTTCATGATTTATATCTCCTCATCACGTTTTTCTATTTGGGTGTACAAGATTCTCATATCCTTGGCGTAATTAGCTATAATTTTTTCTTGATTAAGCTCCATGTTTTTTACCAGTTGCTTTAGTTCTTTGATAATATGCTTATAATTTTCCCTTTCATTGTCTATACTGATTTGGCAACTTGTTCCTGCTTTTCCACTATCATGGATTTGTCTTGCAACGATACAATTGGATTCATCATGAGAACATTCATAATTCCTGCAATATGGCAAATTTTGACATGGAGAATTGTCCTGAAATCTTCGGTTGATCGTTGGTTTCTTTAGAAGATCACTTTCATCCTTTTGCATAGTACTAGGGGCACAAGGCGAGCCACTTTGATCTCCAAATCTATCTTTAAAAGCATTGATGATGTATTGTAAAGAAGCGAAAGAATCCTTAGGACAATTACGAAACCAAATCAAAGCATCACATTCTAAAGAGAAGGCAAATAGACACATCTTGACATCTTCATGATTATATTTTGAAGGAAGACAATATCTGGTTATTATATGAGTAAGTGGTTGAATCACCACTGGAGAACAAAGGCAGTATATGAATGGCCTCTTTCGACATATCATGAAGAAAGTAAAATGACACCGGGCAGGCAAGACATCCATGATGACTTCTTTAAAATGATAAGGAGAGACCAAATGGATGCTAGAGAGATATCCCTGCTCAAGAAAATTAAGAGATCCCCAAGAAGCAAGCTTCTAGAAGAAATTTTTGTACGAAATGAAAGAAGTGGAGTTGCCACTTGAACATGAATCTAGCTTTAAGATCCAAAAGGAAAAAACCGAAAGGAACACGGGGCAAGAAAGTCATCCATGATGAATTCCTTAAAAGGATAAGGAGGGAACAAATGGATGCTAGAGAGAGACTCCTGCTCAAGAAAATCAAGAGATCCCCAAGAAGCGAGCTTCTAGCAGAAATTCTTGTACGAAATGAAAGAAGTGGAGTCACCACTTGAACATGAATCTAGCTCTAAGATCCAAAAGGCAAAAGCTGAAAGTTTAGTTAGGGATAAGCGAGCCACCTTGATCTCCATATCTATCTTTAAAAGCACTGATGATGTATTGTAAAGAAGCGAAAGAACCCTTAGGACAATTACGAAACCAATCCAAAGCATCACCTTCTAAAGAAAAGGCGAATAGATGCATCTTGACATCTTCATGATTATATTTTGAAGGAAGACAATAGCTTGTTATTATATGAGTAACCTTGGAGAGATGCTTTCTAGCAGTGGCTAAATCACCACTGGAGAACAAAGCCAATTTATGAATGGCCTCTTCTGGCATATCATGAATAAAGTTAGTAAAATGACACAGGGCAATCAAGTCATTCATGACAACTTACTTAAAAGGATAAGGAGGGACCAAATGATGCTAGAGAGAGACCCATGCTCAAGAAAATCAAGAGATCCCCAATAAGCGAGCTTCTAGTAGAAATTCTTGTACGAAATGAAAGAAGTGGAGTCGCCACTTGAACATGAATCTAGCTCTAAGATCCAACAGGCCAAAATTGAAAGGTTAGTCAGGGAGAAGTGGATGGATATAAGGGAAGGTTTCTTGTATGAGAAATAATGGATGAATAAGTGGATTTGCCACCCAAATAGGAAACCAACCGAAATTTCCAGGTGCTAAAAGTGCAGATGAAAGGATTAATGAGATGATGAAATATAAGGTGATGAAAAGGTGAAGAGATATAATGGCGCTAGAAAATGTGGCGTTAATGGGATAAGAAATGATTAAAAGATTGAAAAGATGAATATGAATGTTGTAAAGCCAAGGTTCAATAAATTGGTCCCCGACAACAGCGCCAAAAAATGTTGTGCCGCTTGACAGGCTAATGAATGGCGTAAAATATTAGAAGATTACAAAAAATGTCTTGAGGACCGAGGGAAGAAAAACTCTATCCCCGACAATGACACCAAAAAATGTTGTCGCACAAACTCTCTAGGCACTGCGACAACGGCTCAGATCGGGGGCTATCACACTGTTCCCAATCACTCCATTTGAGTTGTCTCCCTATAGTAAACTAAGGGGGGTAGACACTGTAGAAATGGGATGAATGAAAACTAGTTGGGAACCAACCAGTTCAAGAGGCAAAGCTAAGCAACCAATACTTGTTTAAATTGCGCAAGATTTTGAAGGAGTTAGTTTAATTGAAGGAAAATTGATACCAGTACCTTCAGGAGTCAATTATCTTGCGAAGGAAATAAAGTCCAAGTAACGGATGAGAAATTTCTGCTGAATGATTTGATTGTCTTATATTCAGATGAAAAACTTAACGCTATGTGAAATGTAGGGACTTGGTTAATTTTAGTTAAATGAGAGCCTAAAATATTATTCCGAGTTATGATGTGAGTGTTTCTTAAGTCTCAGAAAAATGGCGATCTTAATGTGAAACCAAATACTTATACCAACAATGTGAAATGTAAAATCTGCACAAGTAATTACTGAAATGTACAATAGGAAACCATTGTAAAATGTTGGAAATAAAACACTTTAAATTCAGAAATCTATTTGCATGAGGTATTCAATCAAAGATAATTAGATGCATAAGCAAAACTTGCATGAGCATGTAAAAAACAAATGTATTTCAGAAATTAAACTAAGTGGTTAAGCTCATTACATCAATGAAGTATCAGTCTAGAAATCTGCTCTTAAAGCAAGTGTTAACACCAACAATATATTTTAAATTCGTAGTCCTATAACCATGCAATATTCATATTTTTCTATGTATAATATCAGAAATTAACATGAAAAACTAATAACTTAACAATTCAAAAAATTTCTCAGTTTAACTATTTCTGATCTACTGATGCATTTGATCTAAAAAACTCAAAAATAAATTAATGAAAACAGAGAAACAATGTTCAGAAATTTGTCAATTAGCATGCAAAAAGTTACTGAAGATAACTTATATTTTTGCAATAGTAAAAAATGTAAATTAAATTTGCTGCTAAACTCCAACTAATTGCAAATCTATGCCAGTATTAGCCTTGCTTTCAATTAGATCAATGAAAGAGGTAAGGGTTTAGGTGATGTGTACCAGTTAGCCCTTAGGGGCTTGAAGACGCTTGAAGATGAAGATGCTTGAAGATGAGCTGCCCAAATCAATGAAAATCTTCCAATTCCAAATGCCAAACTCATAAAAACATTTGAGAATTTTTTTTTTTTTAATTTGTTAATTTTTTTGGGAATTTTTAGCAAAAATTTAGTGATGAAGTTTAGGTGAAGGAGGGAAGGAGGTAGAGAAAGAAGGGAGGTCAAGAAGGAGGCTGAAGATGGTCAGCGTAGGGCCTCAAGGCTCAATTTTTTTTTCCCACGGTCTTCTTGAGATTTTTTTTCAACCTGCAAACAAAATGGAGATGCCCTCTGGGGCTTAAATATCTCTCCAGAATCCACAAAAATCACCCACAATCTTCAGGTTTGTTCCCGCACAAACAAAAGACAGAAAACCCCAAAGCATGTATATACAAAAATATGAAATACCCAAAACTCCAATGAACTAGAAATTTGATAATTACAAATCTACAATAATATTTTACAGATCTAGTAGATTTGCAGACCAAAGCTCTCTATTAGCTATATTTAAACAAATTTTGCACAAATTTGGAAATAAATTTGAAATTTTAAAGTGGCACAAGCCCAAGAAAGGTCCTGAAAACGAAATGTTTTGTAAGATGACTTCAGAAATTAAAAACAATGGGCTCTTTAAATTCTATAATCTGAGAGTTGGTTGATTCAACTGAGGATTTCCCCAAATGCCCAATTCCTGAATGATAACTTCTGCACACTTAGATCTGATCGTTAAATTAGAAATGATCATAAAATCATCAAGAAATAGAGATACCTGCTACTTTTATTGAATCAAAATGATATTTTAAAACCCATAAATTTGCGCAAGATACTTATACATAGATCAATCCTCAAAGGCTATTACCCAATAGATACAATTAAAAACGATAAAGTATTAAGAACAATATTACCACATAAATATGAAAGAGGAACACCATGGTCTGAAAACCCAAAGTCTTTTCGTTTTATTAACCAAAAAAAGTTACAAGAGCTTTCTTGGAGCAAGTACATGATTCAAAAATTAGATCCAAATAATAGAGAGAAACCTCTCATTTATAGAAAAATTCTCCAACGACTAATTGGCTTTGATCCGTGTCGAAAAAATTTCAACCATTAATGAAGATCAAATGATATTTTAATCATCAACATTGAAATAAAGTTACTTTTTGAGGAAATTAAAATTTCACTTTTAATTCAAAAATGATTATTTTGAGCTAATTGCCACAAAAAGTTGACTTTAACTTAACTACTATGGCCCAAGGGTTCAAAATATCTTGAAATTTTCAATATTCCCTTCGCCGAGGACATTCAAAATATAAAAACTTTAAAATCCACGAATTTTAAATGTTGAAGAATTTAATTTTTCCTGGGTCTAAATTAATTAAATTTCTGGCTTTGCCATTTTAATTTATTTTAGGCAGAAAATTTAATTAATTGACTGATAAGGGGATTATTAATTTTTCCAACCCTCTAATACTTTAGCATTAAAGCTAAAATATTATTTATATGAAATATTACATTTATAACCCATGAAGGGGGAACACCTGTTCATTATAGACCCTCAATAATTACCTACTTCTGCGACAAAATATGATATAGTAGACTAAGTGACTTGTAATAAAATAATCTAACCAAATAGTTAGAATTATCCCAAATCACTTTTAAAAGGCTCGATAAATAATAGTAGGACTCATTTAAAATCTTGACGACAAAATCCCCTCTAGTTTTTGGGTGAGGCTAGAGGGAAAAACTCTGTCGATTATCCGTGTGGTGAGACTAAAAACCTCCTAGGATAGAATCATCATCAGAAAAATAAATTTACCTAGGTTGTTTCATACATTTGTCTTACTAGGATCATTTACATTACAAAATGCAAATGGGTTTACAGAACTTCAGTGTACATATAGCTGATAATGATGAATTTGTGGATCATCTAAGTGCTTAGAGATGATGGAAATCCATGCGTGAAAAAATGTACAACTATGGGGTAGTTGACATGGAGTGGTCATCAAACTTGATAGATCTCCACAAGAAGTTGTACCAAGTTCCATCCCTTCTCACGGTGGTGAACCCCTCACATTGTAGTGACACAAAACCATTGTGCTGGCACCAAACTCCTCTTCTTTATAGTTATACCGAGACAATGATTGCACCAAGACTATGTTATTGTAGTAACACCGAAATCTACTCATAGTGGAAACACTGAATCCTTCACTGTGATGTATCACTGAGATCTTTTTTTTCTGATGTCACTGTGAGTCTATGATATTGAAGTCATTGTGACAACTCCGAACTGAGGTCACTATAGTGGCATCGAACTAAAATGGAACCCATAATATGAGACTGAAGTAGCATTGAGTCTTGTAACATATAGAAATTATATTTACTGTGAAAGCATTGAACTATGATAACATTGAGCTTATAGTAGCACCAAACTATCTTGTAATAGCATTGATTTGTGGTAGCATTGGAACACCACATTAGTGATAGTCTGAGCTCCTGTAGACCAAACTTCTCGCTATGATGACACCACGACTACCTTTCTGAGATTACACTAAAACTACCTTGATGAGATCTAAACTTCTTGACTGATACCGAAACTTATCTTTGTACTATCACTGAAGTATATCTACCATAGCATCAATCTGAGTTCACTCATCCAAACTCGTTAAGTGATGTTGAAACTTATCTCTGTGGTGGTATTGGAACAATGATTGTATTTACCAAATTGACCTCAGATTTTCTGTGGAGTGAGGTATACCCTACTTAAGTTGATCTTCAATACAGAACTTTCCTCAAAGATTGTGTAGGTAATCTTCAAACTACCTTTGACCTTGACCATAACTATGATACCATGTTGGAAAATCCATAGAGTTGGCAGTTAAAACAATTTCCCTTATTATGACATTAACTTGTGATGTTTTCATTATTAGTATTAGATCTCCTTAATTATCTTTTCTTGTCATCAAGATTAGTGGCAAGCAACAAAGAAGAGAACACAAGATATAGGCCCGTTGCCAGGGGAAAACCCAATCACAAATTCTTCCTTTAGTAGATTCAAGATGAGATGACCAAGACCCTTACAACTTAGACTCGAGACTACGTCCATCCATCAAGGCAACCTTGTCATTCTTCAATTCTATAACTCCTGTAGCAGTCATTCATCTTCACATTTTTTATCCTTTGAAGAGATTACTTTTGCATCTAATCTGAGCTCCTTCATCCACTGTGATAACAACATTATAATAGCATCAAGACACGAATGAACTGTGGAAGCACCACTGTAATAACATCAAACTGAAGTCATTGTATTAGTCTTGATTTTTGGTAGCATTAGACGTGCTCTAGCCATGAAAATTGGTGAAGAGACTAAGGCACATAAGATCTCCAAGACCCATAAATAGTTTGGGGAAATTCCAACTAGTTGGAAAGATATTAAAATAATTAATATTTTTAATGGGTTTCCTAAGTCTAAACTTAGGAAAATTAAAATATTAATGGGTATTAAGATAAAACTGGGTGAGAATATTCTAAATGACATGGATCAAGCCAAATCTAATCTTAGTCATTGATTAGGGACTTAATTTCAGCCGTTGAAGACTCAATAGGAAAAGTATAAAAGGAGGCTTGAGGGTCAATTGGAGACACACCAAGATTGATCAATTAGTTCGATTTTCTAAAGCAGGGTTTTGCTGAGAGAATCGAGCTAGTGATCTGCAGCGAGGGGCAATTCGGCACGAGGCCGAGAATACATAGCAGAGAGGCAGAGATAGTACTAGAGAGACAATGCAGAGCTTGGGGAGGTTGACTCAGAGGCAGCTAGGACTTACACAGAGGGCCAGAGGGCTGACATAGAGAGCCAAGGCGCTGACGCAAAGGTATCAGTAGCTGTGCAGAGGCTAGCAGAGTTGACGCATGGCCAAGAGGCAGTGTTGGGTGATTTTTCGTGGGGTAGACTGAGTGCTAGTGAGCTCGGAAGGGTGACACAGTCCCTGCAGAGTGACACAAAGTAGTAGAGAAGCTTGGTGCAGTTTTCGCTATCCAGCTAAGGAGCTGCCATAGTTGTTGTGGGATTGTTCATCTGGTCACTGATCAACCAGAATATTTGTCTGTGAGGAGAGGTATTATTGCCAAGGACATTCTCTGTTGGGTGAGCCATTTTTGGCACCCTAGATCTATCTAGAAACTGCATAATAATAAAACCCTCATATCTGCTACGCCGGTTTTCCCACATTGAGTTTTTCTGGGACGTTTGTCCAAAACTAATGGTGTCCCTTGTGTGTTTATCTCAATTATTTCAGTTGTTGATCTGTATATGTGTTAAGGCTGCATTAGTGTTTATTCTCAATATTTATATTTATAAATAGCTTGTTAATGAAAATAACAAGTAGGAGAAAATAAACCAAATAATGCATTAGGGATTTCTAACGTGTCAGACTTAGAAATTTCAACAATTAGCGTGAGGATGAGGTCACTACGGTGATGTGAGAGCATTGAACAGAGGTCACTGTAATAGCCTCTAATCCTGTGAGAGCATATGGAACTGTGGAAGCATAACACTAAAAACTTGGGAGTATAATATTGAATTGTGGGAGGCCTAACACCGATCTGTGGGAGCATGGAGATCATCTTGATGCCTTATCCGAACTCCCTGAAATAATGTTGAAATGTTTTGCCCTTACTTGAACTTGTAGCACCGAAACTTAACTTGTACTTTGAAATTCTGATTCGAAAATCTATGTTAGTAATGCGAAGTCCTCATCCTTATATATATAGTTGTCTGTCCATAAATGAGCTGACATGTACTTTGAAGAGCAATGTCAATTTTTTTGAGCCGACATAAGTTCTTTTGAGGGTTACTGACTTGATGAGGATTCTTTTGATGCCGACAGCAAGGAGACCTTGATGGAGGAGGTGTCTTCAAACAAAAATTGACTTTGACAATTAACCTAAAGCCTTCAATGGAGGTTTGACCTATGACATTTGACCCAAGCATGAAACCCATGGTTTAATAAGTCAAATAAAATAATAATAAAATTCTTTTTGCTTTTCTTTTGACAAATATATTACATTTGACTCAAGTACAATAATGAAGACCAAACGTAGCTTTATTTTCCAACAAAGGTCAATTTGTTTTAGGTCAAGCACCCATTGTGTTATTCTAGGGGTTTTCATAGAGTTAAAGAAGTCAATAAAGTCATTGGCATATTTAAAATGCCCCATTAGGCATCTTTTAACAAGTCAAAATAATTAATTTGAGTCAAAAAGTGTCAAGTTACCTCCCCAAGACAAAGTTGGCCTGGCAGTGAAGAAGTCAATGTAATTAGGGCTATTTGTCCTCCTTGAAAGCTTAGATATAAGACACCATTCGACCTGATTTCAAGATCACTCACTCATTCACTAAATGAAGAAAGAACAAGAAGGGAGAAGGTGAAGGAATAAGAAAGACGAAAATTTCTGATTTTTACACTCTTTCCCTTTCTCTCTCACATGTGCGAAGAAGGCTAGGGTTTTTGCAACTACAAGAACGAAGTCTTCAAGTCATCAAGGGTCGAAATTGGAAGAAAGGAAGTCTATTTGGTCACCTAGAATCATTTGAAGAGGAAGTAGCCCAAGCGAAGGAAGGAGGAAGCCTAAAGAACCCTAATTCACCCACATGTGCAAAGTTGCAGCTCGCTGCAGGGGGCCGGAAATTTCAGACCTGCAATGAGAGCTGAAATCTGATGTTGGGTGTCGAATTTCTGCACTTGGAAGATATTTGACTTGGTAAGAAGAAGCACATCCTCCAAAAGGTTTGACTTGGTCTTGGAAGGATCTTGGTGTAGAGGTCTTGGAATTTGTTATTTGAAGAATCTATAAGAAGAGATTTTTGTGGGTTTTCCTCTCTAGGAGAGGTTTTGGCTCTCTCTAGCGGATTATATCTTGTGTCCTTGTGTACTATTGATCTTCATGTTTTGGTAGTTGTTTGATGATAAGAACAACATAATAATAAGAGAAGAAGCTAATAATAAAGAACAATAAAAAATATCACAAGCAGTTATCAAGCCTAAGAGAAATCACTTGAATTGTATCCCTATTGATTTCTCAACATGGTATTTGAGCAAAGGTTGACGAAGGGCATAATGAAGATCACTACATCCTTAAAGGATTTCTCATTGAAGCAGTTCTCCGTGATGACAACACATCTCAAGCTAGGCATTAAAGCATTTGGGGATCTCTTATTATCTATCAAGAACTATATGACCAAGATATCCACTACAAAGAACAAAGGATTATTCTCAACACTTACAGGTACTTTTGAAGATGACAACATATGGGTAATTGACTATGGGGCTTCTAGACACATGACAGGTAAACATGGACAAGTAAATACCCTATCAGAAGGAATATCTTCTCATCCAATCGAGCTTGGAGACAAGAAAAACTATGTTGTTAGAGGAATTGGATCAAACATGTCGTGACTGGAAGATGGGGGGAACAAACATCTCAACAACATCCTATATGTCCCAGGTTTCTATTTCTTGCCTAGAAGATAAAGGAGATAGAATTGCTTTTGTAGATCGAAAAGTTATGATATGCGATAAGGGCTCTAGCATTAATAACGAAAAAATCATTTGGATTTGTGAGGGAAGGCTATATATATTACTTACACCTCTTTCTCAAGCTCTGGCTCACCTTGAAATCAATCCATGTGAACTTTGGCATAAAAGGTTTGGACACCTTCATTACAAAATGTTACCTTCCTTAAACTCTATGGGAAATCAAATCCTTGAACTGAAGGAAGAGCATGAAGGAATTTGTAAGGGATGTGCATTAGGTAAAAATGTAAAGAAATCCTTTGGAAGTAGTGCTTGGATCTCATTCACTCTGATGTTTGTGGTCCTATGGCTAAAAAATCTCTTGGAGGTCATTTGTACTATGTGACTTTCATTGATGGCCAATCAAGAAAGACTTGTATATATTTACTTAAGTCTAAGGATGAAGTATTTGGATTTTTTTAGGAATTCAAAGAAAAAGTGGAGAATCTTACAGAAAGAAAGATAGAAGTGCCAAGATCTGAAAATAGAGGGGAATACACATCAAAAGAACTCATATATTTCGGTAAGGAGGTTGGAATTAAGAGGGAGTTGATAGTTCCATATAATCCAGATCAAAATGGAGTAGCAGAAAGGAAGAATCATACTATTGAAGAATGCATTAGCGTTGTGCTACATGATCAAGACTTACCTCAATTCCTCTTGTGTGAAGCATCCAAAACAACAATCTATATTAAAAAGCGAAGTCCTCATAAGATACTTGACAACATGACTCCTAAAGAAGCGTTTATCAGAAGAAAAACTAGTGTAGATCATCTTCGAATATTTGGCTACCCTGTCTACATTCACATTCCAAAACATAAAATGAAGAAATTGGATCCTACAAACATGAAGGGTATATTCACATTCCAAAAGATAAAACGAAGAAATTGGATCCTACAAGCATGAAGGGTATATTTGTTGGCTATAGTACCTCGTCAAAGGCATATAGGATCTACATCAAGGAAGGTCACCGAATTGAAGTAAGTAGAGATGTGATTTTTTATGAAAACATTGCCTAGAAGAAGTCTAAAGATCTCTCTATTGATTCTGATGTTGAAGAACTTCCTATATTTGAAGAATGTCTAAGGGAAGAAGAAGATACTATACCTAATCATGAAGAAGGTGGTCCCAGTGAAAACAAGTCATAATCCCTAAAACTCATAAGAGACCCAATTGGTTAACATCAACTCTTTAAGAAGCATAAGGACATGCTGCAACTAAAGGAACATTCAGGGAAAGTAAAAAGCCTAAAAAATATTCTGGGAATGCATACTATATAACAAAATTGATTGAAGCATAACCATCCACTTTTGAAGAAGTTGTCAAACATTAGGAATGGAAAGATTCCATGAAAGAAGAATATCAGTCTATAGGGAAAAATGGAGTTTGGGAAATCATTACTAGGCGGAATGACAACTCTGTTGTAACTTCCAAATGGCTCTACAAGATTAAGCATACAACCAATGGAAGCATTGACAAGTACAAAGATAGGTTTGTGGCTAGGGGTTTCTCTCAACAAGAAGGCATCGATTATGAAGAAACATTTGCACCTATAACAAGATATACAACTATAGATCATTGGTCTCTTTGGCCGTAACTATGGGATGGAACATCCATCAAATGGATGTCAAGACAACCTTCTTGAATGGTACCATTGATGAAGAAGTTATATTGAACAACCCTTGGGATCTGAAGTACATAATAGAGAAACTCATGTCTGCAGGCTAAAGTAGACACTTTATGGCTAGAGAAGCTCATGTCTGCAGGCTAAAGAAAGCACTTTATAGCCTTAAACAAGTCCCAAGGGCTTGGTATGCCAGGATGGATACCTATCTACAAAGAATGGGTTTTTCGAAGAGTTTTGCAAAACCAAATATTTATATCAAAGTAGTGAAGGATGAACCAATGATCATTCTTCTATATGTGGATGACCTTCTAATAACAGGTGTGGAAAATCGTATTCAAGAGTGCAAGAAACAATTGGTTGCAAAATTCGATATGAAGGATATAGGGCTTATGCATTATTACTTGGGGTTGGAAGTTTGGCAGAAATTGGGCGAAATATATCTAGGTCAAGGAAAATATGTAATTAAGATGCTATTAATGTTTGGCATGATGGATAGAAAACCGATGACAACTCCCATGGTCACAAATTTGAAGAGGTTAAGAATTTCAGAATCAATCCGTGTGGATCCTACAAGTTATAGACAATTTGTTGGCTCTTTGATTTATCTTGTGAATACATGTCCAGATATTTGCTTTGCAGTAAATATTCCCAGTCAGTCTTAGATGCAGCCTAGACATGACCACTGGATAACAGGCAAACATATTTTTAGATATCTGCAAGGGACAATACATTACTACTTGAAGTATGGTGGAAAGAACAATATCAAACTAATGGATATACTGATTCAGATGGAGGAGGCAGTGAGACAGATGAAAGAAGTGCTACCGAAGGATGTCCTCTATGATCTCATGGATTAGTAGAAAGAAAGAATCAATTGTATTAAGTAATGTTGAAGTTGAATACATTGCAACATGTGAAGTTGGTAGAGAAGTTGTTTGGTTAAGGAAGCTACTATTTGATTTATTTAATGGACCGTTGGACCTACAATTATACATTGTGACAACACAAGTTGCATAAGGTTGTCTGAAGACCCCATATTCCATGCAAAGACGAATAATATAAAAAGTATCATTACATTACGAAAATTGGTGCAAGATGGGGTGTTGCAACTAGAGTATATCTTCATTGATGAACAGGTAGATCCTCTATGATCTCATGGATTAGTAGAAAGCGATAATCAGTTGCATTAAGTAATTTTGAAGATACATTGCAGCATGTGAAGTTGGTAGAGAATTTGTTTGGTTAAGGAAGTTGCTATTTGATTTATTGAATGGACCGTTGGACCCTACAATTATACATTGTGATAACACAAGTTGCATAAGGTTGTTTGAAGACCCCATATTCCATGCAAAGACGAAGCATATAACAAGAAGTGTCATTACATTACGAAAATTGGTGCAAGATGGGGTGGTGCAACTAGAGTATATCTTCATCGATGAACAGGTAACTGATATCTTGACAAAATATCTTCCTAATAAGAAGCTTGTGTAGCTGAGAAATAAGCTTGGACTAGTTGATATCTCTTCCCTAGTTGAGAGGGAGAGATAGGTATTTGTTCCTCTGTGGAGAGGTTAGAATACATGAGATCTCCAAAACCCATAAATCGTTTATGGAAATTCCACCTAGAAGTGACTTAATTAGATTATTAACCAGTTTTCAAATATTTCTTAAGTCTAAACTTAGGGAATATGGCTAATTAATCAATATTAATTAAGTCAAGGTGTGAATCATCTAGAAACTCACACGGATCGACTCCAAGATGATCCTAACCATCAATTATGTTTTAATATTGGTCGTTGGTGCTCCAACAGAGGATTGTAAGAGGAGGTTGATGTGGTGATGGAGAAAGCACTTGAGAGGTTCGATTTCTTGAGCAGATCAATTTCCAAAGGTGTAGCAGTTAGTTGTCGAAGAAAGAGCCTGAGATTGAAGTAGCGAGAGAGGGGTAGAGACAATGAAGTTGGAGGAAGGATTCCAAATTCGGTGAGTGCATTTGTAGAGAGGCAAAAGAGCCACAGAGAGGTTGATGTTGGGGCAATGCAGTAGCCTTTAGAGGCAAAGTCGATTTGCCGAGAGAGATTGACGTTTTTAGTTCTAGAGGTCGGGAAGGAGTTTTAGGGTGCTGGAGAAGCGTCTTAACAGTTAGCAAAAGGGATAACGGTTTCATCAGAGTCCAGTCCAAATATAGAGGTCTAGTCAGGTATGCAAATCAGGGTAGAGGCTGATGCAGAGGCTAAGAGGGCCAAAATTTCTTTTGTCCAAAAATAACTGTTATTTTTATGTGTGTGCTAGCATTTCTTCTAGTGTTTATTCTTCTGCAATTTAATTTATGTAGATTGTAGTGTGATTGATTCAGTATTTGTTGTAGCAAATGGTAAATAAATTGTTAAATTAAATTAATAATTAGGAGAATTATTTCCAGTTGCTGCAATCGGATTCAGGTATTGGAATTTTCACATGGTATCAAAGTGAAGTTGATCAATTGGAGAGCTTAGAGGCGAAGAAAGAAGGAATTTCATTGCTCATTGTGGGAAGTAGGCTGAAATTGCCAAGCGTAGCATAGTCATTCTGTTAGGAGGCCGAATTACTTGAGGAGGTTCGATTTCCTGAGTAAGGAGAAGAAAAATTCGATCTTTCCAGATCGAGTGATTCCAGAGGCAGAGGGAGCAGCCCAAATTTTTTCGATGAGTAGATCTCTAGTTGGATGCAGTGGTCTTTACAGCGGTTTCCTAGAGAAAAACCAACATTGGGTGGAAGGAAGAAGAGCACACATAGAGGGAAAATTTTCCTCAGGGAACTTCTAGTCTCTAGAAGTTCGATTTTTCCTTGCAGATCAATAGTCGTTGTGAGCAGATCTTCTCACTCCTGAAGGGAGCGCGAGAAACTGAGTAGAAGGAAAGAGGAGATTTTCAACATTTTGTTGAGATGGCCACTGTTGGGCTTCATGATCAGGACAAAGTTGGATGGGGCTTCCAAATATGTCATTTGGAAGGCAAGGATGTGCTTCCTTCTAGATGAGTTTGGCTTGAAGATGTATATTGATGTAGTGGTATTAGTTCCTCACGACGCAGATTAGCTGAAGGAGTACAGAAAGGAGATGGCACGAGCGAAATGTTTGATCCTAGATGGTGTCTAGGATCATGTGTTTTCACACATAGTTGGCAAAGATAATGTGAAAGAGATGTGGGATGCCCTCTCTACGCTGTACCAAGGTACTTCCAAGTAGAGAAATATGTATCTAGAGGAGAAGTTGAGGTGTTTCATGTAGAAGGGAACCGAGATTCAGGAGATTTAGGACCAACTTGTAGTTGTTGGGGCAACGTCTCAACCCATAGAGCTAGTGCGATTGGAACTAAATAGTGTCTCAGAGGAGTGGCAAGTATTCACCCAAAGTATCTTAGGCAGAGATACCTTGGCAAGGTGGGACAGGATGTGGGCCAATTTGCAGGAGGAGGAGTTGACACGATCTCTATTGAAGAGCTCCATCAATGGCAACGACAGCGGATCAAAGCAGGTGAAGGAGGAGGAGAATGTGGCCCTCGCATCGAATTGTCTCGGTTAGGGACAGGGGGAGTAGAGAAAAAAGAATAATTACTTGTCAAAGGTCAAGCGCATCAAATGTGGTGAGCTTGGTCACTATAGTACCCAGTGTCCTCTCCGGAAGAAGGACGAGGAGGAGAAACAGGACCAACAGGGAGCTTCAACAAAGATCGATAGTCTATCCTCCAGGTTGAAGGAAGACTTTGCCATGTTTGCTGATATACCTCTTGGAGTGAGGTGGGGAGATTTAGTGCTATAGCCCCAGAGAGCTACAGAGATTGGTCAGGATCCTTGAGGAATCCACCTCATGGATCAATACCTTGCTACGGGGGCCCATAGTTTTTAGTAGCAGGGTGGATCAATGAAAGTTGATGCAATAAGATGCCAGAGTGATAGTTGCAGAGACTATTAGCAGTCAGATGCTGGGGAGTGCAATGCAGAGTTGGCACGGTGAAAAGTGAACAACAATGCAAATTATTTAGCAATAATGCAGATACTAGCAGTGGTCAGAGACTCAGGTGACAGATGCATTATACGGATCATAGTTGATTCAGCATTTTGGATGCTTTTCAACTGCAGATGTTGCAGTTGCAGCAACAACAGATGAGAGGGAGTTCCAGTGCAGATGCGATGTTGGCAGCAGTACGACAGTGTCAGCAACGACACATATGCAACATATATCAAATTTTGTGGAGAGGTTAGAATACATGAGATCTCCAAAACCCAAAAATTGTTTATGGAAATTCTGCCTAGAAGTGACTTAATTAGATTATTAACCAGTTTTTAAATATTTCTTAAGTCTAAAGTTAGGGAATATGGTTAATTAACCAGTGTTAATTAAGTCAAGATGTGAATATCTAGAAACTCACACTGATCGACTCCAATATTATCCTAGGAAATTCTGCGTAGAAGTGACTTAATTAGATTATTAACCAATTTTTAAATATTTCCTAAGTCTAAACTTAGGGAATATGGTTAATTAATTAGTATTAATTAAGTCAAGATGTGAATATCTAGAAACTCACACTAATCGACTCCAATATTATCCTAGCCATTGATTATGTTTTAATCTTGTTTGTTGGTGCTCCAACAAAGGATTATAAGAGGAAGTCGATGGGGTAATGGAGAAAGCACTTTAGAGCTTCGATTTCATGAGCAGATCGATTTCCAGAGGTGCAACGGTCAGTTGCTAGAAAGAGGGCCTGAGATCGAAGCATTGAGAGAGGGGCAGAGAGAGTGAAGCCAGAGGAAGGATTCCAGATCTAGTGAGTGCATTTGTAGAGAGGTAGAAGAGCCACAAAGAGGCTGATGTTGCGGCAGCGCAGTAGCCTCTAGAGTCAAAGTCGATTTGTTGAGAGAGATTGATGTTTTCAGTTCCAGAGGCTGGGAAGGAGTCCCATAGTGCTAGAGAAGCATCTTTCTAGTCAGCAAAAGGTAGAACGACTTCAGCAGAGTCTAGTTTGAAGTTAGACGCCTAGCCAACTATGCAAAGGTTGACGTAGAGGCTCAAAAGGCTGAAATTTTGAAGGAAAATTGTGCTGGGAGATTGCCTATGGGGTGAGGAAAATTCCCCTCCAGATTTTTGCCAGTATTTTTTCGTAGGATTGCCATTATTTGACATCTAGTTGTACTCAGATTATTTCATTGATGCTTGATAATAAAACCCTCAACCACTGCATCGATTTTCCCAAGATGGGTTTTTTCAGGGACTTCTAATATTTCTTCCAGCGTTTATTCTTTCGCAATTTTATTTGTGTAGATTGTAGTGTGATTTATTCAGTATTTAATGTAGAAAACATTAAATAAATTGTTAAATTAAATTAACAATTAGGAGAATAATCTCCAGTTGCTGCAATAGGATTTCGGTATTGGAATTTTCACAATAGGCACATCATTCTTGTCTTCACATTATGAAGAAAGAATGGAGGATTGGGTAAGCATCTGAATTCTGATACTCTTTGAGGATGAGGTAAGGCATCCAATAGGTAAGAGTAGTCTCAGAGGAAATTCCTTGAGGATGTGTAAATCCAAGATAGGAATGGTCCTAAAAGGACATACCTTGTGAACATTCAGATGGGGTATGTGCCTTGAGAGACAATGATGAAGGTGTGTATAAATCATTGTCTCCCCAGCATTGTGCTCTAATCTAGTGGAGAGATAGAGCTGTTATTGTCAAGGCCTTGCTATATGACAATGTTGGTTGATTGACGAGATGCACTGATATAAGCTAAAAAGATAGCTTATGAGATGGCTTACCAATCTAAGGAAATTTCTTGAGGATGTATAAATCCAAGATAGGAATGGTCCTAAAAGGACATACCTTGTGAACATTCAGATGGGGTATGTGCCTTGAGAGACAATGATGAAGGTGTGTATAAATCATTGTCTCCCCAACATTGTGCTCTAATCTAGTGGAGAGATAGAGCTGTTAGTCAAGGCCTTGCTATATGACAATGTTGGTTGATTGATGAGATGCATTGATATAAGCTGAAAAGATAGCTTATGAGATGGCTTACCAATCTGACTCTTCTTATGAGATCTCTTTGGCATGAGAATGTCCTTGTACCATTATGAATACCTCCCTAGTTAAGAGGGAGTGTTGAAATATGTAACTAGGTTTGGTCTTCATAATATGTAATGTACTCTTAATTCTTGTATATTATAAAAAGGAAAAAAAATATTATTATTATTTTGTATAGCATGGGTTTCATGCTCAAGGTTAATTTATTTTAGGTCAAGCACCCATTGTGTGCTTCTAGGTTTCAATGGAGTCATTGTCATATGTATAATACCCCATTGGACATCTTGTAACAAGTCAAAAGACTTAATTTGAGTCAAAAAGTGTCAAATTAGCCCTCCAAGACCAAGTCGGCCTGGGAGTGAAGAAGTCAGCGTAATTAGGGCTATTTGTCCTGGAAAGGCTATATAAGACACCATTTGGCCTCATTTGAAGATCACTCACTCATTCACTAAAGGAAGCAAGAACAAGAAGGAAGAAGGAAAACGAAGATTTAGAAGTAAGAAGAAAGACGAAATTTTTTGTTTTTTACACTGTCTCTCATGTGCGAAGACGTCTAGGGTTTTTGCAACTACAAGATTGAAATCTTTAAGTCATCAAAGAAGGGCAGAAATTGGAAGAAAGGAAGTCTATTTGGTCACCTACAAGCCTTTGAAGAGGAAGCAACCCAAGCGAAGGAAGAAGGAAGCCTAAATAACCCTAATTCACCCACACGTGCGAAGTTGCAGATTGTTGCAGGGGGCTAGCATATTTCAGACCTGCAGTGAGTGCCGAAATCTGAAGTTGGGTGTCAAAGTTTTGCACTTGGAAGAGATTTGACTTGATTTGACTTGGTAAGAGAATCATATCCTCCAGAAGGTTTGACTTGGTCTTGGAAGGGTATTGGTGTAGAGGTGTTGGAATTCGATATTTGAAGAATCTATAAGAAAAGAAGATATTTTTGTGGGTTTTCTTCTCTAGGAGAGGTTTTGGCCCTAGCTAGCAACCTATATCTTGTGTCCTTGTGTACTATTGATCTTCATGTTTTGGTAGCTCTTTGATGATAAGAACAACATAATAATAAGATAAGAAGAAGCTAATAATAAAGATAAATAAAAATATCACAAGCCATTATCAAGCCTAAGAGAAGTCACTTCAACTGTAGCCCTATTGATTTCTCAACACACATATCGTACCAATGAAATTAGATAGATACCATGGAACACTCATCCATCTCGAAGCACATCAAGAACTGAAGGAAGGACTTCCTTTTTAGTGATGGAAGTTATGCTTTAATATGCTAAGTTGGTTTTGATATTTGACTATGGAGCTCTATTCATACATAGAGAAGCACATGTTATGATTGAGTTTTCTTTCCTTAATTTGCTTTTGACATTCATTTTGGCATTTTTCCAATCTCATCCTCACAAGTTAAATGTGATAGTCAAACCTGGCTCGTAGTTAAATATTCAAAATATTTGGAATATAAAGTAACCCATTCAAGATAAAAATAATAATATGTTGAATGTCAAATTTCTTGAAACTTGCACACTACTTAGATGAATTACTGAAAACAAGGCAACTGAAAACTAAAACCAATTTTACTTTCACCAAGATATAAAGTTTCTCAACTTTCAACACGTAGCAGAAAATAATTGAGATAAAAACACATTCACACAAAATTGGCATGCTTGTTTTACCCAGGAAACCCAAAAGGGAGAAAACCGACTTACTTTGTTGTGGTATTTTATTGATTGTTCTTTGAGCAAATGGATCTATTACAATTCACGTTGTCCGCAATCTGTATCTGAGAAAATGCTAGGCTTCTTCTCACTATTCTCAGCTATGCAATTGTTCTCGACCCTAATCTTGATCTTGGCCTTGCACAGTTGATCTCTGTTGAAGATAGTCTCGACCTGCTCTATGAATCCTGACCCCTTGCTCCATAATCCGTGTGCACTTCTTGCTCCTAAATCCTTGGCACTTCTTGCTCCTAGATCCTTGCGCACTTGGGCTCCTAAATCTATGCGCACTATTGCTCCTTAGTTATGCGCACTATTTTTCCTCAATTATGCACACTCCACATAAAGAATGATCTATGTTCTTGTGCTTTCATTCTTTTCTTTATAGATAGAAATCGATGCATGCAAGGAGGCTTAGTCGAATATCAATTCACACTAGTGTCATGAGTTTCCTTTGCTAGTTAATTGGAGCAAGTTCTAGTTACAGTTGGACTAGCTCTCAGTTAATTAGCTCAAGTTCCTCCTTGATTTACTCTAGTTGTGATTGCGAGTTAACTAAGAACACAATTCATTCTCTCTCCAATCAACACTGAAGTTTTAACTTGTTTTAACTCAACTTGTCACTGTCACGTCATCCTGTAGTGTAACTGAAGAAGAGTCCAACGAATTGAAGCTCCAACACTACGCATACAAACTTGACGACCATACTAGTAAAACTAGAAATCATCTCATCATAACTGAAGTCTATCACATGAATTTGCAATCATGTGATAGAGACTAATTGAAAGTCTTCACTGGCTAAGGCATAAGCTAGAAGACCTTCCATCACTACATTTTCAACAATACCTCTTAGAGAGGAAGGGATTCTGTACAACTACCAACTTTTCTCTCAAAAACATGAACTTGCCTTTGACTAAGGCCTTTGTCAAGATATTCACAATCTACTCATTTGTTGGAATGTACGATAGCTTTACTATCCATTTCTGCACACAGTTCCTGTGATGATGGTAGGTGATCTCAATGTGCTTGGAGCGATCATGAAACATTGAATTCTCATAGAGCTTAATGCAACATTAATTGTCACAGTGTATCAAAGAAAGACAATGAAGAAGGGTGGAAAAACAAAGGCCCGGGTAACTCATGCACCATGATTTCTCCCTCCTACATTCATATACCTAAGGTGTGGGTTTTCCTCATTATAACTACCTTTGTACCATGGCATGTGGCTTGGAGCCTTCCCTTTGTCCCCACTTCGTTCCATCATTATTTCACATGACATCTGCCATTTGAAGTATGTACCTTGGATCTGTCATTCCCTAAGGTTGAAACCTCCTAATAAGGTCCTTCATTAACCACTCCTATCCAGAGAGCTAACACTATTACTTGTTCAAAGCCCTGAATTTCGAAGGGAAACCCACTATGAAGTTCTCATTTTTGCTCTTGATTAACAAGCTTATTTACTCAATTGCACTAATGAATCATTGCATTTGAAGGTGAGGCGACACATTGGATCTTATACAAGATTGCAGGTGGGTTTTCATCTTGGGCTTGGCCTCCCGACATGGGATCCAAGCTCTTGAGAGGATCACAATAGCATTTGTAGGGTGAGTGTTGAGAGCCATGGGCCTCCATTCATGTAGAGCATTGATTGCGACATCATGGCTTCTTCAGTACCACTATTTTCTTGTTCGTTTCCTCAATTATTCGAGATGATGATGATGCACTTGGACTAGGATGCCCCAACCGACTACACATTGCACCCGACACTTGGCAGTTGATCCAAGGCCCAAAAGAGGTTATGTCTTTCCTAGGGAGACATGGGAGTGCATGTGTCATCTTCTAGCCCTGATTAATGGAGCATCGACTTGATTTTGAGGCATTTGGAGACCCATGAGACCCATTTTGGAGCCCCAAACCCAAAATAGGGCCCTGGGAATAGTTTGTAGCATACAGAGGGCATCACCCTCTTCGTCATGATTATTGAGGCCCTCTCCCACATTTCTAGGACAAGAAGCCTTGATGCTACCTCTCTAGTCCTCCACACATGCATGATATCAGCCTTGCGTGGGCTTTGGAGAGAGATTAAATAATTTTAAAAGCTCTCATGGTTGGCTTGTAACCTTGAGTAGGTTACTTTGCACATTAGACATGTAGAGGGGATTTTTCATTTATAATTTGAACTCATAACACTTGTATAAATAGATGAGACCGATTCTCATGTAAAACCATCACACTTGGGATTTTCATATGCCTCGTTAGAGATTTCAGACCTGCAATTAGAGGAGATTTTTGGATGATCTTGCGATGAACTTTGATGTTTGGATCTTTATTGCAAATTTTTGGAGCCTCCAATGTATTGTTGATAGATGGATATACTCTACTTTGTCTTGTAAGTGTTTCTTTATGGTGAAATTATTTTGCAAATAGTGTCCAATTCATGGATTTTTTTCTCATGATAAGAATTCTCATTTTGTTTTGTTGAAGATCTTACAAAATTATAATCTTCGGAAGTTTTGCATGTGTCACTCATTGATGATGTGGAAAGAATGTTCCTAATCGATAATGATTGCATTTAATCCATGAAACTCCATTAACTAATGCTAAAGAGGGTAATTGTTGTAAGGGGTAACTAGGGCTTCCTCTTTTAGCATCCTTGAAGGACAATTTTTCCAATTATAAGAACCCATGATTTAGAAATTCTATGTAGATTTGAAACTGCACAAAGTTTTAATCCACATTCATAGAGATTTATAGGGGAAAGCAACTGCTCAAAAACCCTTACTTTCTGTATTGCATTAATGAAAGAATACAGAAGAAATACAATGCTTTCTCAAGTCTGAGCAACCTCTGCAAGTGGATAGTCTGTCCCTCTCTCTGATTGATTGAACCTGGCCAACACTTAGCAAATTTCTCAACTTGCCAAGATCCCATTTCCTTGCGCTATTCCCTTGCTAAATTGCCCATATTTTTAGGAATTTCACACCAAGGAATTACGCAATAGCGTTAAGTCAATCTATGACTGCATGCACCACCTGTACACATGGAAATATGCTACAATTGATAGTACACTGCCTTGGAATCTCCATCTCAACTGGGTATCTCGAATTCTATGCATACAACAATTATTTTGCGTTGATCGATCACTGAGTGTGGTTGAAGTTCCACTTCCACAACTTGACCTCCATTAGTTCTTTTGATAGTTAGAACTAGTTAAACTGGCAATAACTCAGAGTAGTTGAAATAGATTGCTAGAAATTAGCAATCAATCATACTGAACTGAACTCAAGTGTCTCCAACTTGAATTAACTGATTTAACTAAGTGACAAGTTCCATATCACCTTATTTAACTACCTCCATGTATTTTGCTGAAACTGAAATTGAAATTTTAATCAAGTTTGGCCAAGGCAAAGTCAAAACTAGATTTTCTTGTTGCATTTTCAACACTCCCTCTCAGTAAGAAAGGGATTATCAACCACCCCTATTAGGAATCTATGGAACTCGAATTTGCCTCTTGAAAAATCCTCTGTCAAAATATATGCATCTTGTTCCTCTGTCGGAATGTCGGAATGTACTGCAACAACATAATCTGCCTCTGCACACAATTTCGTAGATGTTGATACCGAATGTCGATATGCTTGGATCGATCATGAAATACATGATTCTCAGAGAGTTTGATACAACTTAGATTGTCACAGTAAATCAAAGTAGGATCCATCATTTGACCAAATAACCCAATAAGAATCTTTCTCATCTAGATTGCCTCACATGATGCTTGACTTGCATCCATGTACTCTGCTTCTACTGAGCTAAGTGCCACAAATTTCTTCTTCTTGTTGTACCAAGAAATCGTTGCTGATCTAGCACTGAAAATTCCTCCTGATGTGCTCATCCTGTCTGATGGACTCCCCACCCAATCTACATCTATGAAGCCTTGCATCTTCACTCCCTCTGTTTATCTGTACCAAAGACAGAACTGAGTAGTGCCTCTGAGGTATCTCAACGCATGCTTTGCTGCCTTCCAATACAATTTGGTTGGCTTAGTCATTGCTTGACTAAGCTGGTTAACTGCATAAGGCATGTTTGGTTGTGTGTTTACCAAATACATAAGTGAAACCACAAGCTGCTTGTAAATGGTAGTCTTTGCTGATTTGTTGCCATGAAAATTGGTGGAGAAGCTAAAGAGCATGAGATCTCCAATACCCAGAAATGGTTTGGGTAGATTCTAAATAGTTGGGGAGATATTAAAGTAATTAATATTTTTAATGAAGTCCCTAAGTCTAAACTTAGGGAAAATAAAATATTAATGTGAATTAATATAAAATTGTGTTAAAAGGGTCTAAAAGTCATGGATCAAGCCAGAGTTAATTTTAGCCGTTGATTAGGGACTTAATCTCGGTCGTTGATTTGTCAACGAGAAAAGTATCACAGAAGGCTTGAGGGTCACTTAGAGAATACATTTAGGGAGACTAGTCAGTTCAATTTCTGGAGCGAGGTTAGCTGAGAAATTTGAACTAGTGGTCTGGTGAGCAGTCAAGAGGCAGCAACTATAGAACAGAGAGAAGGGATCAGCCACTGGAGACTAAGGCTGAGGTAGGAGAGGCAGATGCAGGGTCTTTCAGGTAGACGCAGAGGCAGCAGGAGATTGCATAGTGACTAGAGGGCTTGCATGGGTGACACAGAGAGGCCCAGGGCTGACGCAATTAAGCAGGGGCTGAAGTAGAGTGTCTGGGAGCCATGCAGAGGTTAGCCAAGATGACACTGCGACTAGGAGAAGTGCTGGAGAATTTCTCTCTGTGGGTAACTACGTAGTCACCAGAGGGCTTGCATGGGTGACGTAGAGAGGCCCAAGGCTGACGCAGTTAAGCAGGGGCTGGGATCCATGCAGAAGTCAGCCAAGATGACACTGGGACTAGGAGAAGTGGAGAATTTTTCTCTCTATGGGTAAGCTAGTTTGGCACCCTATTGTACTGAAGAATTGCTGAATAATAAAATCCTCCTTTGCTGCACCGGTTTTCCCACATTGGGTTTTTCTGGGGACTATTGTCTAAAATATTTGTGTCAATGTGTTGATTCTTGTACATGTGTTTGTTTCTGTATTACAGTGTGATATTTGCAACATAATTTATTTTAATGTTTATTGAAGGAATTTCATAAATAACTTATTGAAGAATAAGTAGGAAAAGTAAATCAGATGTTGCAGTGATAGAATTTTCACAACCTCCACTACTTCACATGAAGTAGCATCCTCTTTCTTCTAGTTTCCTGCTAGAGGAGTATCCATGGGTTTTCTCTTCTCCATGTGGAACTTCTTCAGTATCTCATTGGCATACTTGCCTTGAGAGACAAATAGTTCCCCATCTCCTTGCGATACTTCCAAACCAAGAAAGTAATGCATGAGTCCCATGTCCTTCATCTCGAATTCTCTTGCAAAATCCTCTTTGCAAGATTTGATAAACTTCTCATCACCAGTGAAAATTAAATCATCGACGTACAACCCAATAATCAATAATTTACCTACAACCACAATATGATAAAGGTTTGCATTTTCTTCACTTTCGGTGAAGCGCAACTCGGTGAGATAGACGTCGATCTTGGTGTACCAAGCACATGGCGCTTACTTGAGTCTGCACACATCCAACTCTCCGTCAAAGGTCTCAAACCCCTCCAGCTGCTCAATATACGCCTCCTCCTCAATAACTCCATTGAGGAATGTTTCCTTGTCATCCATCGGGTGAATCTTCCACCCCATCTACGCTGACAGTACTAGAATTGACCTGATGGATGAGTACCTTGCTATTGGAGAAAAGGTCTCCTCATAGTCAATTCCCTCAACCTGAGAGAACTCTTGGGCCACAAATCTAGCCTTGTTTTTGTCTATGCTTTCATTTACTGCATGATTTACCTTGTAAAGCCATCTCGAACCAACCGCTGATTGTCTGTTGAGCTTGGGTGCACTTCCCATACACTTTTTCTGACAATAGAATGATATTCCTCTACCATAGCATCAACCCATATTGGTTGCTCTACAACTTTCACGAATGAGGATGGCTCAGTCTTTATAATCTCACTCATTAGAGCCATGTACCTAGTGTACCGATCTGGTGACTTCCTTTTCCTGCTTTGTGATGTGGGTGCTCCCACATTCTCTCTAGCATCATGCAATAATTTGTTAGCTTCCCTGGTTCACTTGCTTCCTTCTCTGGATGTCTCTGCTTGAGTGGATGTTTCCAGTCTCTGCTCGTTTGGTTGCTCCAGAACTTCCTTAGGTTCTTCCTTTGGAGCCAAAATCTCTTGATCAGGCTGCAACTGAAGCTCCCTCTCAAGAGAATATCTCATTGCCTTCTCCTCATCAAATTTCACATCCCTTCTGACGACTATCATCTTAAGGGATGGAAACTGCACACGATAGTTGTAAGGTGTTTCTGTGTACCATACAAATATGCCCAACTCTACTGTTCGCTCTAGCTTTTTCCTTGCTTCCTTGGAAACATGACAGTAAACTAATGATCCAATGATCTTGAAGTGTGACACATCTTGTTTCTTCCCTGAAAAATATTCCTCTGGTATACTCATGCCAAGAATCCTGTGAGGACTCCTGTTTTGCAAATAGATCGCTGTGTTGTATGCTTCAGCCCACAAGTGCATTGGTTGGCCTTGGTCATGCAACATCGCCCTTGCTTCTCCCACAATACTTTTATTCTTCCTCTCAGCCACCCCATTTTGTTGTGGGTTATGGGGTGCTGTCAACTCCCGTCGAATGGCTTCCTTTGCACATAAATTTTTAAACTCATTCGACAAGTACTCACCTCCGTTATCGCTCTTGAGAGCCTTCACTTTCTTGCCAGATTCTTTCTCAACAAGTGCTTTAAATTCAACAAATTTGGAGAATGTCTGGTCTTTCTTCTACATGAAGTAGATCCAACACTTCCGTGAGAAATCATCTACAAATATAACATAATACTTGTGCTTGGCAGTGGAGGCTGTCGAGAAAGGTCCACAGACATTAGAATGGATCCTTTCAAGCACTGCATGTGCTTTGCTATCCCAATCATTGAAGGTGGATTGTGTACTTCGCTAATGTACACCCTTTGCATGTATCCCTATGCTCTAGTGCTCCTTTGGGGAGGCCTGTAGAAATTTGTTGCATGATCTTCAAAGTGCTATGATGCAAATGGCCAAGTCTTCTATGCCATAATTCGCCGATATCTCATCTCTGCACCTTCTCTGCTTTTGTGCTTAATGCTGCACAATCTTCCACATCTAATTTGTAGAGGTTCTTCAGTGGAACCCCGATCTGCTTCACTTGTCTCGTGGCGATGTGTCTCAGGAATGCCCTTCCTTTGTTGAATATCACATTGTAGCCACGATCTTTCAACACAATTACAAAAACTAGATTCTTCTTTAGACTATTGATCTTTGGGTAGCATCGGATGTGCTCTAGCTCCGAAATTTTGTGGAGAGGCTAGAACACATGAGATCTCCAAGGCCCATAAATCGTTTGGTGAAATTCCACCTGGATTGTATTTTATTAAAATAATTAATATTTTTAATGGGGTTCCTAAGTCTAAACTTTGGAAAATTAAAATATTAATGGGTATTAATGAATATATGGGTGAGAAGCTTCTAAGAGACACGGATAAGTCTAATTTAATCTTAGTCGTTGATTAGAGACTTATTCTCGACCATTGATTTCTCAATGGGAAAAGTATAAATGGAGGCTTAGGGTCAGTTGGAGAAGACACACACAGAGAGAAAATCGATTTTCTGAAGTGAGAAGTTCTCAGGAGGAAAATTGATTGAGGAGATCTCTAGTGGAGAGGGGAAGTTCGGTAGAGGGACTTCAGTCCAAGGTCTAGAATACATAGCAAAGAGGCATAGCAGCACTAGGAGAGACAACGCAGCTCCAGAAAGGGTGACATAGAGGCTAGAGGAGCTGACACAGTCACTTAGAGGCAGTGCTGGGGTTTCTATGAGGTAGATTGAGAAACAGTTCAACATATCGAATTTTTGAGCTGGGAAGGTTCATTGGGAGGGTGACAAAGCTCTTAGAGGAGGTGACACAATTCCAATGCAGGGCTGGGAGCAGCGATGGCTGCACAACACTGGGGACATCCTAGTCACCTGTGGGGTTTGTTCATCCAGTTGTTGGATTTGCCAAAATATCTGTCTCTGGATAGAGGTACTTCTGCTAGGTTTATTCTTTGTTAGGTGATTCAGATTTGGCACCCTAGTTGTATTCAAAAATTTGCTTAATAATGACACCCTCATATCTACTGCACCAGTTTTCCCGCATTGGGTTTTTTGGGGACTTTTAGTCCAAAAATAACTGTGTCCTTTGTGTGGTTGTCTCATTTATTTTTCAGTACTTGATCTGTATATTGGTGTAGGCTACAGTGCATTTGCATTAATAGTTTTTGAATAATTCTGAAAATAACTTGTTAAAATGATGAACACAAATAGGTAATGTAGATCATTTTAGGTTCCGTAGGATTTCTGATTTGTTAGATTCAGAATTTTTCACATGATATCAGAGCAATTGTAGATCGAGGAGGACTGAAGCCATCAATGAAAGAACAAAAGAAAATCTATGTGCGAAGGGAGTTGTTGTGAGAGACAACGTAGTTTTTGGTCGAAAGAGTAGAGGAGGGGTGACACAGTCACCAAGGGAGGCTCACGCAGAGCCTGCATTAGCCTGATTGGGTGACGCTGCTGCTGCAGAGGAAAACATAGTGATTACTGGGCCAACGCGGAGACTATTGAGTCTTGTTTTTCCGGTTGCCAAGGCTAGAGGTGCAACACAGACTTCATCTGGAGTTGCTGGTGGGGTGTTGATCCTATTGGTGCAGAAAAGTACCTAGTGGGGTAGAGGCAAAGTAGAGGGAATCAGTTCCTCAGAATATTTCTTGCCAAGAAATCTAGATCTATTGCTGAGCAACAGCAAAGAGAGATCATAGGGGTGGTTCGACGGTGGTTGGCAGAAGGATTTCCGTGAAGGAAATCAAAATTCAGAGGGAGCTTGTTCCTTAGAGAATTTCTAGTGCCAAAGAAATCCAGATCCATGTTTTGCTGGGGCAGCAGGAAAAGAGGGAGAAGAGAACCAATTCGACACTCATTTGAGCAGAGATGGTCGTTAACGGATTGAGGGATCAGGACAAGTTGGATGGAGCATCCAACTTTGTCATCTGGAAGGCTAGGATCTTGGTAGTTTTGGATAAAAATCGCATCAAAAATTATGCCTTGAAGGCGATTGTTGTTTTAGTTGATGTTGATCCTCTCAAGAAGTACAAGGAGGCTCAGGCTAAAGCAAAGTGCATGATCTTGGAAAGGGTCAAAGATCATGTGATGCCACATATTGCTGAGAAAGACACAACAAGGGAAATGTGGGAGGCCTTGACCACATTGTACGAGGGAACTTCCATTCAACGGAAGGTGTTGCTTGAGAGTCAGCTAAGACAGTTTCAGACGCAGAAGGGAGAAGAAATCCATCCCTTCCTTCTCAGGTTGCAAGGGATCACAAGATCCTAAATTATGGTCAGGATTGCCCTGAATGCAGTCACTGAAGACTAAGAAACCTTTGTCCAAAGCATCTTGGGCAGGGCTTCTCTTCCTGGTTGGGAGGATATGTGGGCAACTGTTCGACAGGAAGAGATCATGCGGTTAACCAAGGAGGGAAGCAACAACAAATGGATCAGAGTCAAGGAGGAGGAAGAGGAGGATGCAACTCTCACATCAGCGGGACAACATAAGAGAAAGAAAAAGGACATATCTAAAGTCATATGCTTCAGATGTGGAGAAATGGGTCATTTCGCCATGCAGTACCCTCAGAAGAAGGGCAAAGAAGACAAGTTTGACTCAAAGGCTGCTCTAGCCTAAGCTCACAAGGAGGATGATGAGGATTGGACCATGAGTGCTCATGCACCTCTAGAGAAGAGGTGGGGCGATATTGAGTTGTACTCGAGAGGACTACACAAAGGGGCAGGATCCTTGAGGATCCCAAACTCTTGGATCACATACAGCTACGAGAGCCCTTAATGACAGTAGTAGAATGACGGGAGTCATTTGGTGCAAGGGATGATGGAGCAATAGTGGCAGAGCTAGAGTGCAAAAGTCTGAAGCAGCGCAGTGTCGTGCTGCAGCAGTGCGTGAGGCATAAAGTAGATACAACAGTAGCGCAGTAGCATCAAAGGGTCAACACAGATTGGCAGCAGAGCTAGCTTCAACATCCAGGGACACCCCGACTGATTAGCATGTCAACTTTTGGCTGAATTTTGAGTTGATTACTTCTTAGCAACTGAGTTGCAATGCAACAGTTAGCAGTGGCAGTTGGGCAGCATGATGTAGCATATTGAGAGGGAGCTACAGTACAGATGCAACAGTGACAATGGAAATGTCATGGGAAACATTATAGATCGCAGCAGCGTAGTGGATGAAGGGAAGAAGGCTGAGCATCAGGAACGCAGAGGACCAATGCCGTGGATCAGTGTGATACTTTTCTTGAGAAGTATTGCTAGAGCACATTCCTCGCTAAGAGGGAGTGTTGATTTTTGGGTAGTATTGGATGTGATCTAGCTTCGAAATTTTGTTGAGGGGCTAAAACACATGAGATCTGCAAGACCCAGAAATTGTTTGGTGAAATTCCACCCGAATTGTGTTTTATTAAAATAATTAATATTTTTAATGGGGTTTCTACGTTTAAACTTAGGAAAATTAAAATATTAATAGGTATTAATGAAAATATGGGTGAGAAGCTTCTAAGAGACGAGGATGAACTCTAATTTAATCTTAGCCATTGATTAGAGACTTAACCTAAGCCATTGATTTCTCAACAGAAAAAGTATAAATGGAGGCTTAGGGTCAATTGGAGAAGACACACAGAGAGATAGAGAAAATCGATTTTCTGAAGTGAGAAGTTCTCAGGAGAAAAATTGATTGAGGAGATCTCTACTAGAGAGGGGCAGTTTGGCAAAGGGACTGAAGTCCAAGGCCGAGAATACATAGTAGAGAGGAAAAGCAGAAACAAGAGAGACAACTCAGATCTAGAAAGGGTGACACAGAGGCTAGAGGAGCTGACACAGTCACATAGAGGCAATGTTGGGGTTTCTGTGAGGCAGATCAAGCAACAGTTCAACATATCGAATTTTTGAGACGGGAAGGGTCACTGCGAGGGTGAGGCGACTCTTAGAGGAGGTGACGCAGTTCTAGCGCAGAGTTGGGAGCAACCATCGCTGCACAACACTGGGGACAGCATAGTCACCTATGGGTTTTGTTCATCCAGTTGTCGGATTCGCCAAAATATCTGTCTCTGGATAGAGGTACTTTTGCCAGGTTTATTCTTTGCTGGGTGAGCCAAATTTGGCACTCTAGTTGTGTTCAGAAATCTGCTTAATAATAACACCCTCATATCTGTTGCACCGATTTTCTCACATTGGGTTTTTCTAGGGATGTTTAGTCCAAAAATAAGTGTGTCCTTTGTGTGGTTGTTTTGTTTATTTTTCATTACTTGATTTGTATATTGGAGTACGCTGTAGTGTATGCATTAATATTTCCTGAATAATTCTGAAAATGACTTATTAAAATGATGAACACAAGTAGGTAATGCAAATCAGTTTAGTTGCAGTAGGATTTCTAATTTGTTAGATTTAGAAATTTGAACATAGATATGGTACAAATGCATCACATCTTTGACCCTGATGGGGGAGCTAGACAACCTCTAAAAAGTGACTATACCAATATCGGTCACACTATACCTTCCATCATCTCCCATCTATCGAGATTCCATATACCACACACTACCCATCACTATGCTTGCCATGCATGCAATGAGGGTGAAGTCCAACTCGAATTGTGAAGCCAAAGCTTCACTTTCCGCTCCTCCTGAGGGCTTCTTTGTTGCCTTCTTGTGTGGACACTTTGTGGCATAGTGTCCTAGTTTATGACAGTGAAAACACTTGATTTTGGACAAGTCTTTCTTCTTGCCCCCTTGACCAGATTCTGCTTTTGTTTGTGATTTCTTCCCTTTCCCCTTCTTTGCCTTTCCAGCCAAGGCACAATTCTCCTCATCATCTCACTTGGATGAGGTTCTGTCTCTGTTGCTCTGCCTTATCTCCTCCTGTACCAAATCGGACCAAAGGCATTCCCGGTTTGGTAGTTTCTCCCTCCCATTTACTAAATTTTGGTCACTGTGCCAGCTCTTGGGAAGGCCAAGAAGTGCTAGGCTTACCAGATCATCCTTTGCTACAGTAACACCAACTTGACCAAGTTCATCACAACATTGTGTGAACCTGCTGAGGTACTGTGGTCTTGTGTTGCCTTTTGCATCTTGATATTCCAAAGCTTGTCCTTGAGTGCCAGCTTGCTGCGGTCACTACTTTTCTGGAATAGATCTGTTAATGCTTGCCACATTGCATATGGAGTCTCTTTTCCATGGAGATTTGAGACAATATGGTCTCGTACTCCCTCCAATATGATTCTCCTCGCCTTGGCAACACACTTCTTCCATTCCGCTAGATCTTTAGCATCAAACGCTGCTAGTTTTGGAATATCATTATCAATGAATTCCTTCAACCCATTATCCTCCAGTACTGTCTCCATGCGGTCCTTCCTTGCAACATAATTTGATCTTCCCTCAAGGGCATACTCGAGCCTTAGTCCATTGAAATGCATCTTCTCAATCCTGAAGAAAACTTGCAACACTGATCTTCAAATTCAAATCTCCTGCAATGACAACTTCCACCTCTGATACCATGTAGAAATTCTATGTAGATTTGAAACTTCTCATGAAATTTACTAAATCATAAGATTGAAATCTACTCTGCTTATTAGCGGAAAGCAATTCATGATCGAGAACACATATCATAAACATGCACAAAGATTTAACACACGTACACAAAGATTTATCTAGGGGAAAAAAACTGCTCAAAACCCCTTACTATCTGTATTGCATTAATCAAAGAATATAGAAGAAATACAATGCTTGCTCAAGCTTGAGAAACCTCTGCAAGTGTATAGTCCATCCCTCTACTTGATTGGCTGAACCTGGCCAACATTTAGCCAATTTATTAGCCTACCAAGCTCTTGTTTCCTTGTCATTTCCTTGGGAAATTGTCCCTATTTTTTAGGAATTTCACACCAAGGAATTGCACAATAGCCTTAGGTCAATCTTTGACTGCATACACCACCTGTACACATGGGAATATGCTACAATTTATAGTACACTGCCTTGGAATCTCCATCTCAATTGGGTAACTCAAATTCTTTGCATGCAACAATTATTTTGGGCTGACTAGTTAGTTAACTAGTTGATCACTTAGTGTGGTTGAAGTTCCACTTCCTCAACTTGACCTCCACTAGTTCTTTTAACGGTTAGAACCAGTTAAACTGACAATAACTCAAATTAACTGAAGTAGATTGCTAGAAATTAGCAATTAATCATACTAAAATGAACTCACATGGGAATATGCTACAACTTATAGTACACTGCCTTGGAATCTCCATCTCAATTGGGTAACTCAAATTCTCTGCATGCAACAATTATTTTGGGCTGACTGGTCAGTTAACTAGTTGATCACTTAGTGTGGTTGAAGTTCCACTTCCACAACTTGACCTCCACTAGTTCTTCTAACGGTTAGAACTAGTTAAACTGACAATAACTCAAATTAACTGAAATAGATTGCTAGAAATTAGTAGTCAATCATACTGAATTGAACTCAAGTGTCTCCAACTCCAATTAACTGAGTTAACCGAGTGACAAGTTCCATGTCACCTCAGTTAACTACCTCCAAGTATTAAAATTGAAATTCGAATTTTAATCTTCTTCTAATAGTTAGAACTAGTTTTTTCCTAGGGAATGGTTAGAACTAGTTAAATTGACAATAACTCAAATTAATTGAAACAGATTGCTAGAAATTAGCAATCAACCATACTGAACTAAACTCAAGTGTCTCCAACTCGAATTAACTGAGTTAGCCGAGTGACAAGTTCCATGTCACCTCAGTTAACTACCTCCAAGTATTGAAATTGAAATTCGAATTTTAATCTAGTTTGACCAGGCAAAGTAAAAACTAGATTTTCTTGCTACATTTTCAACACATGACTCCATACTCCCAATGGTCCTAGCACTGATCAAGTCCCTTGGTGCTCAAAACTTGGATTTAATCCATAAAATTTCCTCCTTTCTTTCTCTAAATTTTGTCCCTTCAAGGATAAGGAGGCTTCCCCAGGGCTTGGTGCAAAATCATTTGGAGGAATTTTTCGATTTCGTTTGGATAGATATTTTCTTTTGTGTCTCCTCTAGGGGTGCTCAAGTTTTGGTGGAATTCCCACAATGAATTCTCCATAAATTTTGATCCCCTAGTTGTCACATCAAGAGGGAACCCCAGAAGCTAATCCTTGAACTTAGGGATTCTTTGAAGGAAATCTCTTTAGTACTTGGTGAAGTAAATCATTCATTGCCTTTTCTCTGTCCTACCTTGACCTTGGATACATATGTACTGTGTCAAATTTCAACCCTAGGTCTTGTGTAGTCTCTTTTTTTCCAAGGGGTTTTTCATAGAAAGTCATAAATAACTTCTCCCAAAGCCAATGCTTTTGCTGAACCTTTCCATTGAATGACCCACCTTGCCTCACTTCAAACCTATCATAGAAACATATATTACAAGTGAGTAATAGTGTGACTCCTCCGGTCGATGAAAATCCGAGAAGAGTAGGGGACTTTGGTTGTGGTGACAGTGGGCCTTTGTTCTAAGTGTTGTTGTGTCCTCTAGCTTTTGTCTCTTTACAAGGCTTGCTAGTTTCTGTAGTAATAGGACTTAAAGATGTGGGCTTGGCACCCAAGGAAACTATTATTATATTCTAATTGGATGTTGAGGAAGCTCTTAATGGATAAAGAGGGCTCCTAAGGTGCCTATTCGAGAGATAAATATAGAGGGCCAATTCAGAGGCTAGTCACAAGACTGAAGGACTACATCTTGTGGAGAACATTTGCCCTCGAGAGCCACAACCTAGAAGGACAATGCAGGAGCAATAGGAAGGATGTCTAAAGTTTGCAATAGAGGCTGCAACAAAGGATAGCTGGAAGGCCAATTTCTGTGTCTGTATAAGGCCTAGTTTGGAGGTTCCTTTTGTGGTTTGGAGGAGTGATATATAGCTGCAAGGGTTGTAGGTAGGCCATTGTTGGTCACAAACCTGCAACAACCCTAGAAGTTGGACTGTAGAGTGGTTAAGGCAAGCCAAGGGCCTTAGAAATAAAGGTCAAGTAGGTCAAGGGTATTTGAGGGGGATCATGGTCGAGTATAGATTGGACTGTGGTTGTGTTATGGCTGAACCAAACCCCTAGGATGTTGACAGCAAGAGCAAGGCTGCTAAAGAGGGTATAATAGTTTTATGAGCAGTAGACTGAAGGAGTAGTTGTTGGAAGCTACAACCTGTGGATAGAGGTCTAAAGGAGTTGATTTCTATGGGCAAGAGGACTGAAAGGGCTACCTGCAAAGGGCAATAGAGAACAAGTTGAGATTGTTTTGTTTTTGTTTGATGGGTAGACGAGGGTCTGAAGGATAAGACTTCAGACCTAGTTGTAACAGTTCAAGAATAGATTGTATTTTGTGTTGAATTTTCTAAGTCTATTCGTTAGAAAATTAAGCTGTATTTTGCTGGTTTATTTCTTCTACTTGTAAATTCTGAACAAGTTATTTAAAACATTTAAATGCCGAAATAAACACAATATAGTCACAACATCTACAGATCATCAGCTGAAAAAAAGAAAGCACACAAGTGACATCTTTATTTTTGGACAAGTGTCGCCAGAAAAATCCCAATGCAGGAAAACCGGTGCAGCTATTCTCAAGGCTTATTATTATGTAGTATTTCCTTGAGTACAATTGGGTGCCTAATCGGGTCACCAGACAGAGAAAAATAAACAGCAACAATACCTCTATATTTGGAAACAGGTATTCAGAAGACCTGTCCCACGAAACCCCCGGTGGCTCTGAAGCTCAACGCTGGCCCTTCTGGCCTCTGCATCAACCTCCTATTGATTTCTGTCAGCCCTAGGACCCTCTGAGGCACTACGCAGCCTCTGGAAACCTTTGTGTCACTCCAGTAGCCTCTACGTGGATGACATAGTCCCTTTGGCCTCTGCATTGTCTCTGTTGGGCTTTGCCTGGCCTAAACTGGCTGCTGCTCTCGCTCTATCTGCTTCTATGTTGGTCTCTCAGTACTGTCTTTGCCTCTCTATCTAGTACTCACTACCCCTCGCTGCTGATCACTGATTCACTTTTGCTTAGCAACCCGGCTCTAGCAAAATGAATGACTGATCACTTTGGTGTATTCTCCAACTGACCATCAAGCCTCCTCTTATACTTTTCTTGTTAGTCCGTCAATTGGCCGAGATTACATCTCTAATCAACAACTAAGATTAGATTTGGCTTGATCCATGGCTTTTGGAACCTTCTAACTTAGTTTTATATTAATATCCATTAATATTTTATTTTCCTAAGTTTAAACTTTGGAACTCCATTAAAAATATTAATTATTTTAATATCTCCCAAACCGAGTACAATCTGTCCAAATCATTTCTGGGTCTTAGAGATCTCTTGTGCTTTAGCCTCTTCACCAATTTTCATGGCTAGAGCACATCCGATGCTACCACAAATAAACACTCCCTCTTAGCGAGGACTATGCTCTAGTAATACTCCACACTGAGCATCACACTAATTATCCGGCATTGGTACCTGTGCTAATGCTAAGCCTCCCTGTCCAACATCCTCTGCACTGTTGCATCCTGTACTACATCCCATGGCCCTGCGACTACCACTGCTGCATCCATACGACAACTCCCTTTGCATCTGTGCTGTTGCTGGTCCATCCTCCTAGCATTGCATCTACACTGCAACCCCCTCTCATCATTATGCATCATGCTACTGCATACTGCTACAACACTGCAACTCAGTTACTGAGAATTAAGTAATTAATCCACCCAACATCTAACATCCCTGTCAGGCTAGAAACACTCCCGATGTTAAAGCTCTCTCTGTCACTAACAAGTGCTCCCTCTACTGACCTTTGTGCTGCTGCAACAACTCCTTGTATCTCGTACGTTGCACACCTCTCTGTGCCATCTTGCACTGGTGCAACACTCCTGTGCCTCTCGCACTGTTACAGCCTGCTAGCCTCGTGCTATCCAGGGACTCCTGCACTGTAGCACTCTCTGTCGTTCCATCTGCATCCATCTCTACCTACATTTGTTAGTCCTGCTACTCCTCTTCGGGCTCCTGTAGCAAGGTATAATCCAAGAAGTTGGGTAACTCAAGGATCTTGCCCCTCGTCACCTATAGTCCTCTTGACTACAGCTCGATGTCTCCCCACTTCTTCTCAAGTAGCACCTGAGCACTCATGGCACAATCGTCATCCTCATCGACTTATTTCTCTGCCTTCGTTGGTGCTGCTTTAGAGTCAGAAGCCTCTCCCTTACTCTTCTTCCACGGAAACTGGTTCGCATAGTGACCCAGTTCCCCACAATGGAAGCACTTGACCTTGGAGAGGTCCTTCTTCTTCCTCTTTTCCTTCTTTCCTGCAGATGCTAGAGCTGCATCCTTTTCCTCTTCTTTCATGGTCCAGACTCCTTTGCTGCTACTTCCCATCTTGGTTAGCCGTCTGATATCCTCTTGGCGAAGAGCTGCCCATAGTTCTTCCTAATCTGGAAGAATCACCTTGCCTAGTATGCTCTAGACAAATGTCTCCCACTCCCCGCAGACTGCGTTAAGTGCGGTCCTCACCGTCAACTCTTGATCTGGCATGGTCCCTATGGAAGTCAGTTAGTCTTGGATCTCCTTTAACCAATCGAGGAAGAGATCTATCTTCTCTCCCTTCTGCATCTGGTATGACCTTAGCTGATTCTCTAGGAGCATCTTCCTTTGCATGGAAGAATGCTAGTACAATGTCTTCAAAGTGTCCCACACCTCCTTTGTCATTTCCTTCTCGGCAATATGTTGTACCACATGATCCTTTACTCCATCAAGGATGATGCACTTTGCCTTAGCCATTGCCTCCTTGTATCTTTCATTAGCTACCGGGTCAATTGGGATAGCCATTACTCTCAAGGTGAAGCCCTTGATACGATGTTTGTCTAGAATGGACAAGATCTTGGCCTTCCAGACCACAAAGTTGGACGCTCTGTCCAACCTGTCCTGATCTCTCAGCCCATTGATGACCATCTCTCTGCTCTTCTTTGTCGACTCCTCCGAGCCTTTCTACTTCTGGCCTGGAAGTTCTCGGTTCGACCCCTGCTGAGTCTCTCTACTTCTCGTCTAGAAGTTCTCTTTTGGACTCCCTCTGAGTCTCAATTTCCCTCCTTGGAAATCTTTTTGCCAACTGCCAAGTTGCCTCTCTCCGATCGTTTGTGCAATTGAAACAATGATCCAGATTCCTTGGCTAGAAATCCACCTCGACAACAACTTCCTCTACCTTGGTTTTGCCTTGTTAGGTACTATTCTGACCATAGTACCCCACTAGCTTCGCTCCCACAAACTGCCCATAGCTACCTTCACCCTAGCAATTGAAGGATTGAGCCTCTTGGCTCTGCGCAATCTCGACACTGACAAAACAACTCCCTCAGCCAACTGCGTCAGCCCTCCTGGCCTTTGCGTGAGCCTGTTTCCGCCCTCCTTAGCCTCTGCGCTACCTCTGTTTGGCCTACATTGATGACACAGTTCCCTGCTTCAACCCTTCCTCTGTCGCTTTCTGCAAGGATCAACTCTGTCACTCGGGACAGTTGAATCTGCTGCAAATGCTCTGCTCAGCTGATGCCTTTAGCTTTCCTGTGATCTGCAACCAAACTCTGATACCATGTTGAATTTTCTAATTCTATCAGTTAGAAAATTAATCTGTATTCTGCTAGTTTATTTCTTCTATTGTAAATTCTGAACAAGTTATTTAAAACATTTAAATGCCGAAATAAACACAATATAGTCACAACATCTACAAATCATCAGCTGAAAGAAAACAAACGCACAAGTGACACCGTTATTTTTGGACAAATGTCACTGGAAAAAACCCAATGCAAGAAAAATGGTGCAGCTATTCTTAGGGTTTATTATTATGCAGTCTTTCCTTGAGTACAACTAGGTGCCTAATTGGCTCACCCGACAGAGAAAAATACACGACAACAATACTTCTATATTCGAAAATAGGTATTCAGAAAACCTGTCCCATGAAACCCTCTTCGATGGCTCTAAAGCTCAACATTGGCCCTTCTAGCCTCTACGTCAGCCTCCTGTTGACCTGCGTCAGCCCTTTGAGGCACTGCGCAGCCTCTGCGATCCTCTGCGTCACTCCAGTAGCCTCTGCGTGGATGACAGTCCCTCTGGCCTCTGCGCTGTCTCTGCTAGGCTCTGCGTGGCCTGAACTGGCTGCTACTCTCACTCTCTCTGCTTTTGCGTTGGTCTCTCAATACTGTCTCTACCTCTTTGTCGAGTACTCACTACCCCTCGCTGCTGATCACTGATTCACTTTTGCTTAGCAACCCCGCTCTAGCATGAATGACTGATCACTCTGGTGTGTTCTCCAATTGACTCTCAAGTCTCCTATTATACTTTTCTCGTTGGTTCTTCAACAGCCGATATTACATCTCTAATCAATGGCTAAGATTAGATTTGGATTGATCCATGACTTTTGGAGCCTTCTAACCCAGTTTTATATTAATATCCATTAATATTTTATTTTTCGTGAGTTTAAACTTAGGAAGTTCATTAAAAATATTAATTATTTTAATATCTCCCAAACCGGGTACAATATGTCCAAACCATTTTTGGGTCTTTGAGATCTCATGTGCTTTAGCCTCTCCGCCAATTTTCATGGCTAGAGCACATTCGATGCTACCGCAAATCAACATTTTGTAGTATTATAACATTTGTATCAAGGTTTCTAAAGGGCCATGAACCTTGGTAGGAGAGCCCTATGAATTTATTATTGATGGAATGATAAGGAATGTTTTGGGACATATAGATCTTGTGTACTTTTGTTGATTTCACTACTTTTATATTTAATTGTGCAAAGTTGTTCATTGTTGAGCACTGCTAGTCTAGTCAGAGACTAGACCTTCAGTGCAAGGGAATTTCAATGGTTACAATGGTTGTAATAATCCCTTTTTTGCAAATAGAAATGTTATGGGTTCCTTCTGGGTGCTTGAATGGTCCAATTTGATGAAAATCAGGAAGTACCTCCCCTTATGTTTTCGTGGACCTGCAAAAACCAGCATGCAAAAATGGTGAAAGATGCCCCAAAATAGTCTACAACACCCACAGTTGTTAATAGAAAAATACCAAAATATTCCGAGTGAAATTTGCTTAAGAAAGAAGTAAATTCCTACTCTCAAACAACCAAGAAATGCCAAGTTTAATCAACTTTTCTTAGCTAATTTTATTGCTGTTAGGACAACAGAAAAATTATCCTTTAGAATGCTAGATTTGACAATAATATTTAAAGAAAGCGAACCAAGAATTTTGAGAAATTTTATTGAGTTTGTGAGTAAGAAGAGAAGGGAGATATATTGGGGTGGAATCTTCCGGCAAATAGAGACTAGACTTGGTGCATGGTGGGAATGTAGCTTCAAGTGTGTTGAAGAAGAATGGATACTCCACCCAAAGAGGATCCAATCCTTCAATTTTGAGGCACCTATAACTTTTCAAATTTTTTGCCAAGAAAATAGTTAAATAGGTGAAATTTTGGATAAGAAATGTGGAAAGGACATGACAATCAAACTAGAAGCACATGTATCTTTCACTTTCAAAATGCAAAACAACAAGAAGACAATCCACTGACTTTGTTTATCTCCTCCTATGGACAAAAATGCCCCTATAAAAGTCTATAATAACAATTTTCAAAGAAATGCATTAAAAAGAACAAGATTACCTCACATGAGATTCAAGCAACCACACAAATCAAAGACACCATTTAGCATCCAAATCCTTTTTATTCCAAAATAATAGTGCCATTACAATAGCAACAAAGCTTCCCCAACCAAACCAACTACTAATACTAGCTCACAAGAGAGGGGGTTGCTTTGATTTATAGGAAAGGGGAGGGGATCCCAAGGAAGAACACTTGATCCCAAGAAAAATGAGAATCCCAAGGAAGAGCACAAATCCACAAGAATGGCATGCATAGCTGCAAGAGGGCATGTGTATCCATCAAGAGGAAGTGTGTAGGCTCAAGGACTGAGTGCGTAGGGTTGAAGGGGGAGTGAGTAGGCATGACGAGGGAGTGAACTCCCAATGCTCTAGTTAACTCCTACAACTCACTTAACTTGGCCTAACAAATTTGCGAACCCAACTTTGCATCAATTTGGCCTCAACTCGTCCCTTGACTCGTGGGCCTTGTCTTGGCATCTTAACTTAGCCTCTTTAGTGAGAAAACTTGGCCCAAGTCATGAGCTAACTCTAGGGGGAGTGAGTAGGCATGACGAGGGAGTGAACTCCCAATGCTCTAGTTAACTCCTACAACTCACTTAACTTGGCCTAACAAATTTGCGAACCCAACTTTGCATCAATTTGGCCTCAACTCGTCCCTTGACTCGTGGGCCTTGTCTTGGCATCTTAACTTAGCCTCTTTAGTGAGAAAACTTGGCCCAAGTCATGAGCTAACTCTACCTGGAATTCAGGAAGATTGGAGACAAGTAAAAACATGTCTCCTAAAACATAGGGAGTTGTTTTATTCACCTTTTTGAGTAAATAATTGATTTTCATGAAAAGGGGGTACTAAGGTAGAATGGATACTCTAAGGATGAAAAACAGGTACCCACATGCCATATGAAACTTTTTGGTCCCACTTTCTTATTTGTTAGATGAAAAATAATAAAAGTTCTCATTTTGCGGGAAATTTTTAATTATTAAAAATCCTATAAAAACCTAATGCAATTCCATGGGACTAAAGATAATGCCTAGCATAGTTATATACATTGACCCAAGACTTAGACAACACCTTTGGGGCCTTAGTCATTAAGACAGACTATAACTTTGGAGTATGTGAGTGAAAAAATTCTATTAATTATTAATCACTAAAAAGAAAAAAATAATTAACGAAGTGAAAAAAACACTCTGGAGCAACTTCCTTAGTAGCTGGATCCCAACGGGCTAAGCGTTTTATGTAAGTTCATCATGCTAGTAACATTTTTCACAATTCCCCCACGGGGTATGAAAATTTCTTAGAGAAAGAAGAGTGTTAAAATTGGCAACTAGGGCCAAACTCCGTGTGGGTCATCTTATTAATGGAAGCTGATATTTTTCTTGGATCGCTCTCATCGAGAGGTGTAGGATGATTGATCTAAAGATCATCCAATTCCAATAAGTATTCATGGAGATATGAATTTATTTGTGTTATGGGACAATTCGTCAAGGTCAGCCAACAACCAAATAAACCCCACATGTGCTTAATGTTTTAGTATAAACAGAGGTGGCCTTCAAGTCATTTTACACACTTGGGATCTCTTCCTCTCTACTAGTCTTTGGGTTTTAGTAGGATAAGAGATCCTAAGGGATAACATTGCTCTAATGGCGAAAGGATCTATGATGCCCTAATGAAGAAGCCCTAGATGCAGGAAGGAAGGGAGATCTAGCATGGTGAAGGAAGCCTAAACAACAAACTCTAATGCAACCTATCATGCCCTAATATATACACTGTTCTGGAAGGGTTTGGGACAACCCTTAGAAGTAGCAAAAGGGATACCCTAACATCAATAAGGAAGCTTCCATAAACGCGGCCCTAATACGCAGCCCTAGCCACATGTTGTAGCCTTAGCACTAGGCAAGGGAGAGAATTGGCCATAGTCAAAGGAGATCTCTAGCAGCATTAAGGAGGAGATAATACGCAATCCAATAAGGTGCCCTAGCCACAGTCTAAGGAGACCCAATGAACAACAAACAATGGCCCTAATCCGCTATCCAATAATGTATCCTAGCCGCAATCTAAGGAGGCCTAATGAACAACAAACAAAGGCGTTAATCCGCAGTCTAATCAAGGATATCTAGCTACTGTTTTGTCTACAATATGCAGTCCTTATCAACAACACAAGGAGGCCCAATGTATGATGTAGGTGGCAGCATGTCTAAGTGCTATAGGTACCTAAGTGTGCTGGAGATGACAACATGGACTAAGTGTTGTAGGTGCCTAGGTGTGCTGTAGGTGACGACATAGTGTTGTAGATAAAACAGTTATAAGGCATGAGTTAAGGATTGGGAATTCACTGTCATAAAGAAGAAACAGTGAAGTCTTCTCTCTAGGTTGTATGTTACCTAGTGAACACATGACAACGACATCTTCAGTCTGATGTATGGCATGTTAGATATATACATGCTGTAATAAATGGAGGACATTCTTGTGGAAGGCAGGGACAACCTTCCCTTAGAGGACAATTGCAGACAAATCAAGACAGACATTGTGATCGTTAGTTCACTGCACTTTGGAGGAGTCTAGCTGCTCTGCTAGGTTGTAAGCCATAGCAAGCAGCTAAGACTGGTGAGTGTAAAGCAGCATATTGGATGCAGTAATGAATGCAGCATGATGAGTGTAGCATTGAGTGCAGATTAGTGATGAGTACAACATTGGGTGCAGATTTGTTTTAGAGCAGCTTAGTGATTGGAGCAGCACAGTGACAGGGGCAATAACATGAAGTGCATAGCATGGTCATTAGGTCCAGCACTGTGATGATGGGTGCAACATGGTGTAGCATGGTGAGGCGCAACATGATGACGTGATTTAGCATGATGATAGGTGAAGGAGTTACCTTGGAGAATCAGTTGAAGCAACTTGTCTTCAACTGATCTCATGTATCATCTTCTTAGAGATGATATATGATCTTATCTAGATAAGTCAAAGTGTTGACTTCTATTACTTGTCTTCAACTGATCTCATGTATCATCTTCTTAGAGATGATCTATGCTCTTATCTAGATAAGTCAAAGTGTTGACTTCTATTTTAAATCTACTCTCTCTCTCTCTTTACTGAAATATTGAAGAACATATAAGAAGAATTGATCAAGGGTTTCCCCACATTGGGGTTTGTCCCTGGCTAGCGCCACATCTTGTGTCCTCTTATCTTAGCTTGTCTTTTGCGACTTATGTTTATGTTCTATCTACATTTTACTTTAATGCTGATGTGATTGCTAACATGGAAAAGATATTGAGCTAATTGTGAAAATTGAAATAAATTGCTCTAAGCATAGAACATACCTAAACTTAACATGGTATTAGAGGTGAGGTGAAGACAATGCCCAAGCAAGAGTGAAAGAGAAATCACTGAAGACAATTGGGAAAGGACAAAAGGATCAATGGATTCCTCATCCCTATTCAAACTCACTGATGGTGAAATCGAAGCAGAGAATATTATCAGAATGGCGCAACGGAAGCTTTCTGATGGCCTACCTAAAGATCACTTCATTGGGAAGATCGTATCTCAAGGTGGAAGGAAAGGCAGATAACTAATTCGACCATTATGCGAAGGACTTTTCGAATGGCAGGGACAAATCAGTTGATGATGATAACGATAATTCCTGGGACATCTTCAATGATCAGAGGAATGATAGGTAATGTAGGTCATCAAGCAAACGACAGACTCTTCAGAGAAAGCAAGGAACCCCAAGTATGAAGAATCCAATGTTGTTTCTGATAAGATAAAGAAATGTTATCTTGCATTGGCCCTCTCCTTCAGATTCTTAGGGAATTTGGCTTATTGATTGTAGTGCTTCAAGGCACTTCATTGAATAGAAGGGTGCTCTCTCTAATTTGGTAGAGATGGAAACAACCGTGGGATTATACTTGGAGCCAATGCCACCTATCCCGAAAAGGGTGTAGGGAATGTTACCCCTCAATTGAATGAGGGTAACTCGATTCATTTACAAGAATTTCTTTTATGTACCTAATCACAAGAACTTAGTGTCCATTTGGGCAATGGAAGTCAAAGGTTTCAAGGTGGCATTCATCAATGGAAAGGTACGTAGATAGAATTTTCAAAGATGCTTTTTCTCATGGGTTCAAGGTTGGCAATTTGTATCAAGTTGCAGGATGGTCCATTGAGGATCATTTCAATTGACATATCTCATCTATAACACCGGAGGTCTACTTATGGGGCCCTACCTGATGCGAGTCAGATGGTGACTAGGATTCCTAAATTCAAAAGGAGCATGAAGGTACATGTTGAGATGTATCGAAGGAAAATCTTACAAGGGGACCATTCCCCTCATGTAGCAGGTCCATAGGTTTGGAAAAACCCAAAGAGGTTTGAGATTCATGATTGGGAATCTCATGTGTGCAAGTGGAAGAAAGCCCTTTATGGCTTAAGGCAAAACACTCTGCGCTTAGTATGAGAGGATTGATAAACTGTCTGATGAAGTTGAGATTCACTAGAAGTGAAACCAATACAAACCATTGCTCAAATGTTGTGGATGATAGACCTCTCATACCGGCACCTTCTGAGGTCAACCATTTTCTAGCAGGTGAAGACCCTCTCATTCGCAGAAGTAAGAGGGAGTTGGATTCTGGATGTGGAATGGTAAACTGCAAGCCTCTGACTACCTCGAGGATCTTAACTTTCAGAAGTTATATGGTGGTGATGCCGGACCAGATTTGGGAAATTCCTAAGTCTCATAAACTCATTTGCAATGATGTTCTTGGTGAACTTCCGTCCGGATATATGTTTTGTAATTAGAATGGTGAGCTCATATTTGGTTGAGCCTCACTAGATTGGTGCCTAGAATCTTCTGAAATATCTTCGGGGCACATTCTCTCATGGATTGAGATACACTGCTGGAATATGAAGTTGCATGATTATTCGAATGCTAACCGGGCAGGCAGTGTGGAGGATCACTAGAGCACTTCTCAGTGCTGGTTCTCTTTGGGTTCTGCTTTGATATCATGGATGAGCAGGAAGCAGAAGTCGGCTGTTATAAGCACCACCGAGACTTAATAGATAGCTACGAGTATGATCTCGTATGAAGCTGCCTGGTTGTGGAAGCTATTCAGTGCGCTATTTGTACACATGATGAATACCACTGTGATCCTCTGGGACAACCAAGGGGGATTCGATTGTTGAGGAATCCCGTATTCGATGATTGCTCCAGCAGATAGACATCGGATGCTACCTTATTTGGGATATGGTAAGTCCATGAGCGAGGAGGATCCATTGCATTGAGACTGATGTATAGGTCGCAACCATTTTGTTAAAGCCTTGGGGAAAGGTCAAATCTGTGACTTTCCTGAACGACTTGGAGACGTTAAGAGACCTTCTTATAAGGGTCCTGCATGTTGCATGCATTGAGCTCTGGGAGCTTTGGGGGGCTTGGGGTACTTATTGAAGCAACACACGACCATAGGGTGACTCACCCTCCCCTAATGGTGCGCTATGTACATGGTGAATGGCTCAACCTTCCCCTGTGATACCCCTAAGCGACTTTGGGACAGGATGATTAGTTCTCCTATTGAGGCATACTACCCATGCAGTCTGGAACTCATGGGAAGTACCTCTCATCTGATCAATGAGCAGGGAAATGGGGTTAGGGACCATAGTAGTACTATCGATGGAAGCATCGTTGTATCTACCGTACTCCCTATGCTAGGATGACCTCCATTGATCTGGGATCAATATGAATGGTTTTAGACACTCTCTTGTGATATTGATCTGGGATCAATAAAACTAACTTCGGGTCAGCAAGAGTGATATGAAACACTCTCTTTAGATGAAACTAACTTCGGGTCAGTAGGGAATGGTATGAGACATTTTAATCAATTCTTCTTCTTCATGGTTTAGCAGAATAGAGTAGAGCAGAGCACAGCAGTGCAGGGCACTGATGGCAGAGATAGTATAGTTGGACATATGGATTAGCGGATGAAGCTCTCCCTAGTTGAGAGGGAGTGTTAAAATTGGAAACTAGGGCCAAACTCCATGTGGGTCATCTTATTAATGGTAGCTAATATTTTTCTTGGATCCCTCTCATCGAGAGGTGTAGGATTGATCTAAAAATCATCCGATTTCGATAAGTATTCATGGAGATATGAATTTATTTGTGTTATGGGACAATTCGTCAAGGTCGACCAACAACCAAAAAAACCCCGCACATGCTCAACGTTTTAGTATAAATAGAGGTGGCTTTCAAGTCATTTCTACACACTTTGGATCTCTTCCTCTCTACTTGTCTTTGGGTTTTAGTAGGAGGAGAGGTCCTAAGGGATAATGCTGCCCTAAGGAAGAAGCCCTAGATGCAGGAAGGAAGGGAGATCTAGCATGGTGAAGGAAGCCTAAAAAGTAGTCTCTGATGTAGCCTATCATGCCCTAATATATACGTTGTTCTGGAAGGGTTTTGGACAGCCCTTAGAAGCAGAAAAAGGGATACCCTAACAGCTGTAAGGAAGCTTCCATACACGCTGCCTTAATACGCAACCCTAGCCACATGTTCTAGCCTTAGCCGCAGGCAAGGGAGAGAATTGGCTGTAGTCAAAGGAGAGTTCTAGCAACATTAAGGAGGAGATAATCCATAGTCCAATAAAGTGCCCTAGCCACAGTCTAAGGAGGCCTAACGAACAACAAACAAAGGCCCTAATTCATAGTCCAATAAGGTGCCCTAGCCGCAGTCTAAGGAGGCCTAATGAACAACAAACAAAGGCCCTAATCTGTAGTCTAATCAAGGATATCTAGTTGTTGTTTTGGCTACAATACGCAACCCTTATCAACAACACAGGGAGGCCTAATGTATGCTATAGGTGACAACATGTCTAAGTGTTGTAGGTGCCTAAATGCGTTAGAGATGACAGCATGAACTAAGTGTTGTAGGTGCCTAGGTGTGCTGTAGGTGACAACATAGTGTTGTAGATAAAACAGTTACAAGGCATGAGTTAAGGACTATGAATTCACTGTCATAAAGAAGAAACAGTGAAGTCTGTGCTCTAGGTTGTATGTTATGTAGTGAACACATGACAACGACTTCTTCAGTCTGATGTATGGCATGTTAGATATATGCATGCTGTAATAAATAGAGGACAGTCTTGTGGAAGGCAGTGACAACCTTCCCTTAGAGGACAATTGCGGACAAATCAAGGAAGACATTGTGACTATTAGTTGACTGCACTTTGGAGGAGTCTAGCTGCTCTGCTAGGCTATAAGCCATAGCAAGCATCTAAGACTGGTGGGTGTAAAGTAGCATATTGAATGCAGTAATGAATGCAGCATGATGAGTGCAGCATTGGGTGCAGATCAGTGATGAGTACAACATTGGGTGTAGATTCGTGATGAGAGAAGCTCAATGATTGGAGCAGCACAGTGACAGGGCCAACAACATGAAGTGTACAGAATGGTCATTAGGTCCAGCACTGTGATGATGGGTGCAACATGGTGAGGTGCAACATGATGATGAGATGCAACACGATGATAGGTGAAAGAGTCACCTTGGAGAATCAGTTGAAGCAGCTTGTCTTCAACTGATCTCATGTATCATCTTCTTAGAGATGATCTATGCTCTTATCTAGATAAGTCAAAGTGTTGACTTCTATTGTAAATGTACTATCTCTCTCTCTCTCTCTCTCTCTCTCTCTCTTTTTCTGTTGAACTATTGAAGAACATATAAGAAGAATTGATCCAGGGTTTCCCCACATTGGGGTTTGTCCCTGGCTAGTGCCACATCTTGTGTCCTGTTGTCTTAGCTTGTCTTTGGCAATTTATGTTTATGTTCTATCTGCAGTTTACTTTAATGCTGATGTGATTGCTAATCTGGGAAAGATATTGAGCTAACCTTGAAAATTGAAATAAATTGGTCTAAGCATAGAACATACCTAAACTTAACAAAGAGTGAAAAAGAGAGTAGAAGGCGCAAAATTGCCTTGCAGGACTTCTGGACTTTAAACTTTGACCAATGCGTTGTCCAACTTTGATGGGTCTTCTTCCTTTATTTGTTAGGTAACACCTTCCATTTGGATAGTCAGCTGTCACAATTAGATAAGAAGTTCCCTTCCTACCTCATTACTGAACCCCTTCTTTTGTTCCTACAAGAGCTTTGCAAAGATAACGTCACTCAATTCAAAATACTGTTTTTGCCTTCTCATGCAGCATCTTAGGAATTTTTAGAAAGAGGTTATTAGTTAGTGGTTTATTGTTTCCCCCTAACTTTTTAGGGATATAAGTTTAGCAGAAGTGGTAAGTGCTCATGTTTCGTCTTCTTGTATTATCAAAATGCATATAGTTGATTTGGAGTATTTGGCTTGCATGGAACATGTTGGTTGGTTTTATCATGTTGATTAAAATTTTCCTCTTTATTTATCTCATTTAGTGCACCATATTAATTTACTTTCACATGCCCTTTTAATCTGCTTCAGTTAATGCTAATGCTACGGCAATATGTAGAAAGCTCTCCTATTTTATGTATATTACAATATAAAGCCAGTTGTTGATGCCATGTTTCTGATCAATCATGTTTCTTCTAACTTATACTTTTTCTCAATCCTTTTATTCTTTCCATTGTTGGCTATCTCCATATGACATGTTTTACAGAGAATTGTGTAAAGAATTTGTACCATGCGTTTCTCCCAAAATAAAGAATTTGGAATATAGCTTTGCAGTTCTTCCTTGATTCAATTATGAAAGATATCGAATCATTCCAATGGGAAGTTATCCAACTATTCTTGACAGTCAAAATAATAAATATGAACTGTAAGGGATCTATCACTTGACAGTTTCAATAACTCAGTCACATTAATTCGATTTGACAATTAGTTCAGAATGTGAAGTTTGTATTAAAACTTTCTTTTTGTCAAATGCTGGTTGGCGTTATAGTTTACTTTTGGTTGAAAGTAGTAAATCAATATTTAAGAATTGAACATATTTTAGGTGAAAAGAGGTTCATGATATCCACTTTTCCAAATAATACATGTGTTTATGTTGGAATGCAAATGTCACTGTAATGACCGTTTTCTTTTCTTTGACATCACAACTCTCTGAATAGTAAAAAAATGTCTTTATAAATGCTTTGCACATATATCTGCAACTGGATCTTCAGTACTTCAACAACTGTTTGTTCTGGACCTCCTCTTCAATATAGTGTTAAACCGGATTATTGGAGAGCTGGATTGAAATTTGATTTTTTGAAATTTAGTGGTCTTGCTGGCATCTGTTGTGGTCTGATATCTTCAAGAACTACTTCAAAAGTTCAACCAGACTGTGTTGCATGATGGCGCACCCACTATTCTGTGTTCTGTTTTTGTGGATGATAGGAATATTGTAAGCTGCTTCTTAAAGCTCAAAAAAACTGCTGCTGATCCAAGACTGAATGCCTAACTTGATTTTTATTTTCTGGTGTTACTTACTTTTTTCCAAATGGAATACACATCTCGGGGAAACCCTAGAAGCAATTGCACTCATTTTGAGGATGGGTACCCAGGGTAAACATGTGGTTGCAGTTTTGGCAACCTAACCTAGTGGGGACATCGAGTGAGGCCAAATGATATCCAGAAAGGAAACCACCCTAGGGACTTGACCCCATGATCTCCCACATTTAATTCACAGCACTTAACCACTCAAGCTAACCCACAGGGCCACTAATTCCAAATTTTTCGAAAAGTGTAATATTTCCTAAGTGGCCTATGAAAATTGGGGATATTACATGATTCGTGAAGTAGGTCCCCAATGTTTGTAGCCTTTCAACTCCCAATACCAATGTCTACTCCCCCCTAGGGCATTACATAGAAATTAGACTCCAATTTGTAATCTTCTATATGTAGCTTGACTTTTGTGACACTTCTTGACTCCGTCAATTCTTTTGCCACATGCCACTATCACTATTATATCTGCGGTTGGATATACAAATATATTTAATATTTTTATCGAAATTATGTGTGTTTCTTGTGTCTATAAGAAAGGTTATATTCTCTTTTTTCACGTGGCCCCTATTACTGATGAATTTAGCAGGGTCTCATGAAGGTCCTTATGAAGGATTAGTTGGTACCTCATAAAACAAATTCCCATTGTCATCTTGGCACGAGTTCTACCCTTCAAGCCCAACTCTACAAAAGGTTGTGGGAGGGTTCCCGACATAAACAAGTTTCTCCACTAAATATGAGTAGACCAATGCCTAGTATACGTATCTAAGGTGAAGATAGTAGTTGATTGTTTTAATTTTACTGATCTTTGGGTGAAATTAAATGCAGAAATAATGTAGACTAGGAAGTAGCATATCAATTTAACTTCAAAAACTAACTCTAGAAATAGTACAAAATTGGGTGATATATGATCTCGAGTCTCACCAATTGGGGAATGATTTTGCTTGAGTTACCTCTTGGTAGGTGGCTAAGAATGGACAACTATGTCGCTGTCTTGCACTTTCTAGACGTGCAAAAGTAGGGAAAAAACACAGAAAACAACAAGTAAAACGCCCTTTGCAAGCTATCCACAAGTGTGGAAATGCACTAAATTGATGGATTTGTGGGTGGAAATGCTTGGGAAGGAAATTAATATTGATAAAAATTGTTGAACACTTCAGATTTGCAACTATTTTACAGTTTCCAACAATCTGGAAACTACCTGGAGAAAACAGGGGCCAAATCCCCCTAGATGTAAGACCTAGGAAAGTTCAGCGAGAAATTTCACTCTATGACAGTTGCAAAATGTGTACTTTTGCTCCCAAAAAAACTTTGCGAAATAACATGTCATTAAATATGGAATAAGTAAAGGGGTTCCTGGTTGAAGGCACTTACTTGGGTAAGCCCCCGGTATGTATTTTTGTTGGATTTGCTGTGAATATGGCTGTTGCAAATTGCACATTTGCAAAATACTTCTAATTCCCTCGTGACATATAAAATATTATTGTAGAAATCAAGAGAGCAAATTGTCTTGGGATGTAAAAATATGCTAATTTCCAAAAGCTTGAAGATCTACTAGCTAATAAGATGGAAATTAAAGCAAAGCTAGGCATTTTTGTTTTCTTGAATTTTTATTCTTTATAAAACGAAAAAGAAAGAAAAATTTTGTAAGTTTTGAGATTGGTTTCTATGTTGAAGCTGCGATATAACATGTTATTAAATATGGAATAAGTAAAGGGGTTCTTGGTTGAAGGCACTTACTTGGGTAAGCCCCCAGTGTGTATTTTTGTTGGATTTGCTGTGAATATGGCTGTTGCAAATTGCACATTTGCAAAATACTTCTAATTCCCTCGTGACATATAAAATATTATTGCAGAAATCAAGAGAGAAAATTGTCTTGGGATATAAAAATATGCTAATTTCCAAAAGCTTGAAGATCTACTAGCTAATAAGATGGAAATTAAAGCAAAGCTAGGATTTTTTGTTTTCTGGACTTTTTTTTTTTTCATAAAACGAAAAAGAAAGAAATTTTGTAACTTTTGAGATTGGTTTCTATATTGAGGCTTATTGCCTTGTTTACCTTCCATTTAAGAGCCGTGAATAGATGCAAAGAAAATAGTAAGGGGTTTATCATGAACTTGTAACATTTTCAACAGAAACCTGACAAAATCAATTAATGGGACTGTTGAGGTACCTACCTGTACTCCTGCAGTTGAAGATGCCTCCGGCTGCGCTGCTACAGTTACCGAAAGATCAAATCCACCCAGCCAGACTAAGCAGAGCCTGGCTGCTCAATCCAGTAAGCTTCTTAACAAAAGCTGATTGTTCCCCTATGCTCAGAACCTCAGAACTCTCAAGCTCTTCCTATGGTTGATTCCCTTCTCCTTCCGAATTCTTTCCTCTGGTTTTTTTTGTGTCCTTGCTCAATCCATGTCCCGCGGTTTTTATTCTCTGGTTTGGTGGTGGCCGCCCTTCCATCTATAGCCACCGCTCACCCTGCTGATGGCACGCCCGCGCTTACATATCCCTTCCTGGTCTTGTTTCAGGTCGTGAATGAATACCCCTTTATATTTTTAAACTATATGGTATTTTATTAATTATTTTTTTAATATAACCAATACATTGTATATACCATGTATCATTAAAACATTAAAACATTATTATTTTTTTAATATATCACTGTTTTTATATTATTTAATAATATATTATAAAACTTTATACTTGGGATCCTTTTTAATTAATTATTTATATACATTTTAACATTTATTTTATTAATTTATTAATATAATTTTATCAATAATCTGGAACATATAATATATATAGTTCTCTTTTAAGATCTACCCATACATTAAGCAATATTGATGAATGAGTAGAACTTCTATTCCAAGAAGTGTCATGGTATTTAGCACTTATAATCAATTTAGTATAAAATACTAGTGCGGCGTATGCGACACATGCATATGTAGTTATCATATGCATGTATCGTATACGTGCTATTATGCTTGCGTTCTTTGTATTTATAGATGGGTCGTTACATACACTCCCCCTTCAGAAAACTTCGTCCCGGAGTTTTTTATTTTATATGATTACTTATGATAGTAATTAGTACATCCTTCTTAGGTTTGTAAACCGAGGTTTAAAATTTTTTATTTTAATATAAAGAGACTATAAAATTAGCGTTTTAAGTTTATGATTTTAATGGTCATGCCTTGCCCTATCGAGGTTCCCATGCTATTCTAAAATCATCCTATTCTTCCTAATCTCTTCCGCTCCCATCCTATCCATCCTCTACTGGAGTATGCCATGGCGTCAGTTTTACTGACCTAACCATTCATAAACTCTAAGGTGACAACCTTGGTTATACCGACCTAATTCCCCGTAGGCATCCGGTAGTCATCATCGCATGTCTAGGGGAGCGTGATTCATACAATCCTCCCATGACTCCAGGGTTCGGCGGATAAATGGTGGGCAACACCTCCACCCCTCCCAGTAGAATTAGGGCTAATACCCTATCATAGAATCACTTTGAGCTTTAATTGTTCTGAGGTTCTGTCATCACGTGGTCAGTCTGGTAACTGTTTATTATCTGCAATCATACATTTATCCATGCATTCGTAAAATGTGCATCAGCATATTCAAAATAACTCATGTATTATTCACATATGTCATTACAGTATAACATATTTTACCATATTCTATGCATGTCATTTGACTTTCATTTAAAATGTAATTATTCCCTGATTTCTATTCCATTGATCATATTGACATGTATAAATAAAACAGATTTATAATATCTTAATTTCTATCAGAAGTAAAATCATTTAACTGTCCTAAAATTTACTTTGACAACTATAATTTAGTAAGATCAACAACATATATCATTTTAGTATCCATGTACCAGCAGAAGTTAAACATATATTATGTCACAAAATTTCATGTTTATATATAATCATTCAAAATGGTTACGAGTCTCTGATTTGCAGTGAAGTAAACATATATTAAACATGGTTTAAAGTTCTTCAAAATTGACATAGATTAGGGTATCTTTGACATATGTCATCTGTATTTTCCCAAGTAGCTAATCTAGGACAATACTTGTCCCATTGGACCTTAACTTGGTCCACCAGGCGATTCCTAAGCTGTCGAACCCTACGTTCCAGTATATGTAATGGTTCGACCGATATGACTTCATCGTCCGATACCTGCAATTCCTTCCATTGAAGGTTATGAGATTGATCAACTATATAATGTCTTAATACAAAAACATGAAATACATTATGAATTCTATGCAGGTGAGGTGGCAGGGCAAGACGATAGGCAACAGGTCCAACTCTTTCCATGACTTTAAATGGTCCAATAAATCGGGGTGACAACTTTGTCCCTTTTCCGAATCGAATAGTACTTTTATTCAGTTTGATGCGAATGAAAACCTGATCCCCTACTTCATACTTCCTATTAGTTCTGTGAGCATCATCATAACTCTTTTGTCTATCTTGTGCTTCCTTTAATCGTTGTCTAATTTGTCTTACCTGTTCTTCCATTTCATGGATTAATTCTAGTCCTATTATCACTCGATCCTCTAACCTGTCCCAACTTAACGGTGTTCTACAAGGTCTGTTGTATAATGCTTCAAATGGAGGCATTCCAATCGAACTGTGGTAACTGTTGTTGTATGTGAATTCGACTAAGGGTAAATACTTCTCCCAGTGTGATTGCTGATCCATAACATACATTTGCAACATGTCTTCAAGTACTTGATTTACTCTTTCTGTTTGCCCATCAGTCTCAGGATGGTAAGCAGTGCTTAAATTTAGTTGAGTTCCTAAGGTTGTCTGCATGCAAGTCCAGAATCTAGAAGTGAATTGCGAATCTCTATCGGATATAATCTTCTTAGGTACTCCATGAAATCTGATAACTTTATTTATGAATACTCTAACTACGTCAGCAACATCGTAAGTATCTCTTACGGGAATGAAATGGGCGCTTTTTGTTAATTTATCCACTATTACCAAAATGGCATTGTGTCTTTGAGAAGTAAGAGGTGGCTCAGTGATAAAATCCATAGAAATGATCTCCCATTTAGACATAGGAATGTCGTGAGGTTGTAAGAGACCCACTGGGTGACAATGATCTGCTTTTACTTGCTGACATTCCAAACATTTTGCAACAAATTGAGTGATATCACTTTTCATGCCTGATCAGAAAAAGAGTTTCTTGGTATCTGCCTACATTTTCCCTACTGCAAGATGTGCACAATATACTGCTCTGTGGGCTTTCCCAAGGATAGTGTCTCGAAGATCCTTATTATCAGAAATATACATCCTTCCATGGAATCGTAAGATTCCATCGTTTTCTAATTCATATCCCTCAAATTTGGTTTCTTTTGGCTTTTTATCCTCAAGACTAGATCTCACCTTTAAATACCATCTATCTTTTATGAGATGTTCCAGCACTCGTTGTCTTAAGTCTACTTTAATGGGTATGAGAGAAAATATCTGAGGTCTTCTGCTTAAAGCATTTGCTACCATATTTTCTTTTCCCTTAATGTATGATATTCCGAAGTCATATTCACTTAGGAATTCACTCCATCACCTTTGTCTGGCATTTAAGTCTCTTTGGGTGAACAAATATTGTAGACTTTGATGGTCGCTTTTAAGTGTAAAACTTTGTTCCCCTAGATAGTGTCTCCAAATCTTTAAAACTAGCACTACAACGGCTAATTCTAAAACGTGAGTAGCATAGAGTTCTTCATGAGGTTTTAACTTTCTGGAAGCATATGTTATCACTCCTTTATCATGCATCAACACTGCACTCAGCCCTTGTTTAGATGCATCAGTACATATCATAACATCTTTATCCATATTTGGGACTCTTAGGACTGGTGCACTGGTGAGTAGTCTTTTGAGTTCAAAGAATGCTTTATTACATTCCTCAGTCCATTCATACTTAACACCTTTACATTGAAGGGTTGTAATCGGCTTTGCGATTTTGGAGAATCCCTCCACAAATCTTCGGTAATAACCGGCTAAACCCATAAAGCTTCATATTTCATGTGCATTTTTCGGTATTGGCCATTCCATGATCGCTTTTACCTTCTCGGGATCTACTGAAATCCCTTCACCTGATATGATATGACCTAGATAATGAATCTTTTCCTGAAAGAATGAACACTTGGATAGTTTTCCATACAACTGACGTTCTTTAAGTCAGGACAATACTATCTGTAAATGATCTTCATGCTCTTTCTTATTCTTGGAATAAATAAGAATATCATCTAAAAATACTTGTACAAATTGATCAAGATATTCACGGAAAACACTGTTCATAAGGTTCATGAATACTGTTGGTGCATTTGTTAATCCAAATGGTACCACAGTAAATTCATAATGTCCAAAACATGTCTGGAATGCAATTTTAGAAATATCGTTTTCAGAAATCCTTAGCTGATGATAGCCTGATCGAAGATCAATTTTTGAAAAGAGAGTAGCTCCCTTCATTTGATTGAAAAGATCATCGATTCGAGGCATAGGGTATTGATTCTTTACTGTAGCTCGATTCAAGTCTCGATAATCTATGCATAATCTTAAAGATCCATCTTTCTTCTTCACAAAAATTATAGGAGTGCCCCAAGGTGATATACTGGGCCGAATATGCCCTATATCCAGTAGTTCCTTCAATTGAATTTGCAATTCTTGAAGTTCTGGAGCTGTCATTCTATGAGGTGTTTTAGAGATCAGTTGGGTACCTAGTTTTAATTCAATAGTGAGATCCAAATCTCTTACTGGGGGTAATCCTAGTAGTTCTTTTGGAAATACATCCGGAAATTTGTCTAACACTAGATATTGTGCTAAGGTTGGTCCTATTTCTTCGCTTACTTCTTGAATTACATAAGCTTAACAACCTTTTTTTAAACAACGCTTCATTTTCATTGCTGATATGTAGCGTAAAGATATGTTTCTCTTGATTCCTTGACTTTGGATTACTTCTCCTTCATCATTTATATCTAGAATTCTTTTCCCATAACAGTCTACCCAAGCTTGATGAGCTTCTAGCCAATCCATATCTATGACAAGATCATAAGTTCCCAAGGTTGTGATGTAAACTTTCAGTTTAGTCGTACAGACCCCTAGGTCAATTTTGCATTGATCCACACTTAAGCCCATGGATTGGAGTTCTCTTGAGGCCATTTCCACCTAATTGAAATCATTTTGTTTGAGCTGCTAACCCTCATTTGTTTAATGCATATGACGAAATGAAATTATTTGTGGCACCAGTATCAAATAAGATTTTGAGTTTTATACCATTGATAATACCTGAAGATTCCACTATAGTGGATTGATGCGCTGCTTGGTCGTTGCTGACTACTGCATGAATTCTATGATTACCTTGATTGTTTGATTTTGGTTCCTTTTCAGTCCTATGCAATATATTTGACGAAACTTCTGGACAATCACATTGAAAATGTGGTTCCCCACATCCCCAACAATTAAGCTGCGTTGATCCTCTTGAACCAGGACGTGAATTTCTAGAGGAAGAGCTTCATCCTCTCATGTTGATTCCTCTCGAATTTCTTGCTCTATTGGCAGTCCCTCGAGATGTCCATGGACTGGTGTTTGATGATTTCGCAGCTATAGTGTTTGCTGCCATGGGAGCTCTTGTTCCTATATTTCTTGGGGTAAACTCATTACCGTAAGGTGGCTTCGAGCTACCTCCTTTGAAGAAGTTTCAGGGAGTCTTTCTTGGAAATCCTGATTGTAAAGGTTCTGTTGGCCCTATATCTTTTTTGATTCCAAGGTGCTCTTCTGCATAATGACCACATTCAACTGCCTCAGCTACTGATGATGGTTTCCACATGCTTACCAAGGCTCTGATGCGAGTATTTAACCCAAATATGAAGCGTTCAGCTTGACGTTTACTAGAATCTAAGTAGTGAATGTATTTTACAAGCTCCGTAAATCTTATTTCGTACTCTTCCACTATTTTATTTCTTTGAATTAATGTATGAAAGGCTCTAGCTTACTGTTGTTGAAAGTATGGAGGTAAATACTTTGTGCGGAATATTTCTTCAAATAGTTCCCAAGAGACATTATCTAATGTAAGGTGCCGCTGCTTTTCCAGATTTCCCCACCAAATCAAGGCACTTTCTTTTAATTGAAACACAACAATTTTTGTTTTTGCCGAAGAAGAATATTCTCTTAATCTAAAGCATCTGTTCATTCCTTCTAACCATGCTTCAGCGCATTCACCTACTCGACCTCCTGATAATTCCGGGAGTTTAATTTTCTGAAGCTCCCTAGAAATGTCTGCTTTTGATCTTTTCGGCTCAGAATTCTTTGGTTCCGCTGAACTGGTAGCTAAAGGTTGAAATTCCTCTTTGGTCTTAGCCTTAGTTGATTCTTTTAATGTCGAAATGTCTTCTTTTGATCTTTTGGGCTTAGAATTCTTTGGTTCCGCTGAACTGTAGCTAAAGGTTGAAATTCCTCTTTGGTCTTAGCCTTAGTTGATTCTTTTAATGTCTCCAATAAGGCTTCCAATGAGTTCATTATCACGGTCAACCTTGGTGCTGGGGCGATTGATGTTGATAATGGTCTTAGTGGTGACAATGGTGATGGTGGTGGCGATGGGCATGATGATGGCGACAGTGGCGGCATTAATGACGGTGATGCTGCCTGATCACGTCGTCGTCGCTCATATGTCTTTACCATTGTAATGTTTCCTGTGTACATAATAAAATTCTATAAAAATTTTGAGGTAGACAATCGAATTTAACATATAATTTTCTTTTGCAATTTCACATTCACAAACGGGTATAGTTTTTTCTATTTTTATCTGCTAGGTAGATCTTACTGGTACCGAGGTCAAGGAGGGTGGTCTCGTGACCTCCTTGTCCTAATGCAGGGTATTCTATCCTAATATGAAATAATGCAGAAGTGTATGGCCATTAGTTCCTAAGGTAGATCATCTAAATTTATTACTAAATAACATTCACAAAATGAAAATGTTAAATGCCTTGTTACAATGAACATCGGCAACATACCCATCACACCTCAAACTAGCCATTACCTTTAAAGAAGGACATACATATTTATATTGTTGAATATATTACTTAGATATGAATTAAACCTATAATAATATATATATATATATATATATATATATATATAAATGAAGGATTGTTCTAGTTCAATCTAAATTTGGAAACTCGTATTAGATTCTGATGTGAGATACCAAATTCACTAACCTTTAAAATTATCTAACTAAAGTTTCTCAAAGGGCAGATTTTCAAGCAAAATTTATTTATTTATTTATTTTATTCCAAAGTAGATACTTCAATCTATATAATAAACTAAATTTCTTTCAACTAACATTTATTAATCAATTCAAAATTATGCTATGTTATAATGATCATAATAATAATCTAATTTGAATATAATGCTCACACATAACATAATTATTGTGAATGATTTTTTTTTTCTTTTCTTAAATAGTACCTTTAATTAATATAATCTACTCATCCCACTTTATTTAAATTTTCAAAAGTTGGTGTTTCGTATGAGGCCATTAAAATTTTGATTTCAATGGACGCATGACTACTTCAATAGAGAATACCATGTATAATTAAAGGTTCTTGCTGACCATTACATGTCGGTTATAAAAAAAACATCATATATATTTAATATTTTAAACCATATAAAGTTTAACTTATATTACTGTATCTTCCAACATAAATCTATAGCCGCAATAAATACAAGTCTTCTATGTAAAAGCTTTTATTATTTCATTATAATAATATTTATGAATTAAGGAACTAAATCATTATATCTATATCTATATAAACTATATTTAATATATGGAAATTAAGGTACGTGATTAGTACACTTATTCACACTGGTATAAGTGGTTATCTTGGTTATCTAAATCGTTCGTGTACCAAGTAGAAACAGAGAAATTAAATGACATTGAAATGGGCATAGAGGTTTTATATCAATATAGTAATAGTCAATCTATCATTAATTTTAAGTGTACCCATATTTTGTTGAGTAGAAATGCACTGTTACTCATAATAATTTAGACATGCTCCATCAATATCTCTCTAAAAAAAGAATAGAAAAGACCATGGATAGGAACAGATCGATTTTGGTTGTCCAGCTTTATGTACTCTGGAAAGTTCTTTTAAGAAACTTCTTAATTCCTTACAGTTTAAACTTTTAACATGTAAAAGTTTAAGGAGAAAACAAAAGATTACTCACACAATATTCTGTAATGGACATATGTAATTTGGAGAAAAGTCCAAAGAAAATGAAATGAAGTCGAATATAGCCAGCGCTATTTTCTTGAAATGATACTTCAAGCCACAACTCATCAGTAAATTCGTTGTCGTAGGTAACATATTTAAATGTCAATTTTTTTTTGTAAACCCTAAAACAAGTTATTTTATTCTATAGTTCGATGGCTGGAACAATTTGGGCGTAGTTGTGACGACACATAATTTTGGTCTTTTCTCCTACCTATGCACCTACATTTATATATATATATTTTTAATATGACGCCCAAGCGTATCTAGCAGCAAACTGTAGGTCGCATGTTCAATCCGCTCTAACCCCAAATTTTAAACATGCGCCCAAAGCATCTAGCAGCAAACAACAGCACCTGGGCGTGCTGATGGTTGTTAGTTATATTTTAGGAATCTACGAAGCCCCTTTAATACCATTCATCGGAGTTGGATTTAAAATAAACTTGCCAGAGTTTTCTAGTTTTCTAGTTTGCCATCTCTTGGCCAGTGTCTTCGCCTGTAAAATTAATATTTGGAACGTCACCCATTACGAAATTGCCTCCAAAGGCTTTGTAAATGTTTTGAAAGGGATTCTATTGTGAAAATGAAGCGGATATTGCAACGGAAGCTATTTCATTCTTCATCACACCCACTTCATACCAGTAGAAAATTTTGTTTCGCAGTCTCATTTCAAAATCATGAATACACGAAGTCATCACAAAGATTTCCTTATCTGGCTAGAGCAGCACCGAGCTTTGCATAGGAAGGATTTGGGTGCGCCTTTGCAATTCAAAGGCATTTTCTCTCAAGTCAAGCTCAAGTAAACACTGCAGGACCTACTGCAGGAATAGTTGAAGTTCCATTGGCACAAACAGGTGAAGGGATTGCCGAGTGTGAGCTTCTAAAATGGTTTGTACAAGAGGTTGGAGAAACGTTACTAGAATTAAGTGTAGATGAAAGTCATAGTAATACGACATAGTTAGAGGGAGAACAGGTGGTCTCTACAAATGTTGAGTCTGGGGAGACTGTTTAACATTTAGCGGATCTCCAAAAGTAGAAAAAACAGGAAAAGTGCATTGTCTATTAGCCGAGAAGAGATAACACACCTGAGTCTTTAGATACTCGACCGCTAAGGAGAGGGCGTTGAAACTTGAAATAACAACAATTGTTTTTTTTTGTTTCGTTTGCAAACAACGGAATACAAAGGCCGTAAGGTCCGACAGAGTTTGAAAAAAAAGCTCTGATACCACATGTAAGAGCCGTGAACAGATGCAAAGAAAACAGTGAGGGGTTTATCATGAACTTGTAACATTTTCAACAGAAACCTGACAAAATCGATTAACGGGACTGTTGAGGTACCTACTTGTACTCCTGCAGTTGAATATGCCTCCGGCTGTGCTGCTACAATTACCGAGACCGAATCCACCCAGCCAGACTGAGCATAGCTTGGCTACTCAATCTAGTAAGCTTCTTAACAGAAGCTGACTGTTCCCCTGTGCCTGGAACCTCAGAACTCTCAAGCTCTTCCTATGGCTGATTCCCTTCTCCTTCCGAATTCTTCCCTTTGGTTTTTTTTGTGTCCTTGCTCAATCCATGTCCCGCGGTTTTTATTCTCTAGTTTGGCAGTGGTCGCCCTTCCATCTGCAGCCACCGTTCACCCTGCTGATGACATGCCTGCGCTTACGTATCCCTTCCTGGTCTTGTTTTAGGTCGTGAATGAATGCCCCTTTATGTTTTTAAACCACATGGTATTTTATTAATTATTCTTTTAATATAACCAATACATTGTATATACCATGTATCATTAAAACATTATAACGTTATTATTTTTTTAACATATCACATTGTTTTATATATATTTGTATTAATATAACATTATAAACTTTATACTTTTTTCTTTTTTTTTGAATTGGACTAATTCTATTAATCAAAAATATGGTACAAGAAGATACATTCAAGAGAGACAAAAAACCGGCAACCGGAAATGATAGGACTATCAACCTCGGTTCCGGAGAAGAAGTGAAACAAGCAGGAAGCTACAACATATGGCTGGAAGCAAAAAGACTGACTTCTACCCAGAATCGGCAGAAGCCTCAACACGAAGATTTTTCCCTTTCCTTTTTTTGACTTCGACCCAACCATCCTGGAGTGATTGAGCAATAACAACTTGAAGATTGGGGTTCTCCACAGGGGGGCCCTCCTTTTCTAAATCAGAGGAGGAGGTCAAATGGATGCGTTTCTGAGCGATGGTTGTATCGGAGGACTGCGCCAAACCATCGGTGGAAGGGACCATGGAATGAGGGGCTTGATCCAATTCCGCATCGCTACCTTCATCTTCAGAGCTGGAGGAATCAAAATCCATGACTGGAGGTGGAGAGCAAGAGGCCCATCGTTTGGACTTGGGCTTGGAGAGGTTATCCTTATTCTTTTTTACTAGGAGAGATGGGCAGGTGTTTTGCAAATGCCTTGATTGGTGGCAATGACGGCAACGGAATGCAGTATTTTCGTAATCCAGTGTCTGGGTCCAGACAAAATCATTTATCTTGAGATTGATTTGGTCTGGAAGTCCTTTGCTCAAATCTAACTCCACACATATTCTGGCATATGTGTAGAGACCTTTGGTTTCCCGCCAGAAATCTCCCATAATGAAACTGCCCAAGGTGTTGCCTATAGCTCTATAGACAACAGTATGCCATAAGTGTGGGCAGGTAAATTTGGAAGCCTGATCCATACAGGTGTCCTGGTAATCACTGCAATTGCTGGATCAAAATCTGGGAACCAAGGAGTCAAGAAGAGCCCTGCAGTTCCCATGAACCAAGGGCCTTCTTCTAAAGCCTTTTCGTAATGCTTACTGTTATCAAATAGAACAATGAAGTAACCTTTTGAACAGAAACTGATCTTACAATGATGAGTCCAGTTTGCATGGATCCATGCATAGAGATCCTCAGATCGCGGCCACAGTCCGTTAAATCTGCAAATGATGGCTCTTTTTGCAAATTCTTGAAGTTGGGTTGCAAGACCTTCATGGGTGATTTCAACAGAGGGGACTTCTTCTACCTTATCAACCAAAAAGGGCTTAGGTTTAAGGGCCTCCGGGGGTTTGGGGTTCTCAGAGTGTATTGCATCTTTGTATGAGAAAGGAGGAGCAGAGGATGACTGTCCCGCTGCACCTCCTCTCAAACGAAGGGTTACCACCAAAGAGCTGTTTCTGGAAATGCTGTAAGAAGAGAGGGGAAGAAGGTCTTCAAGTTGTTTACCTTGAAAGAGAAGTCTCTGAAGGCCGGAAGGGATCCCAATCAGCCGTTCTAGATCCAGTTTGAGATCTAGCACCAGATCTGAAGAACTGACCCATTGCAGGATGGTTCTGCCTGTAGGTTGAGAAATTTGGATCTGAAAGGAGTCAAAGAAGTGCCCAGACACAGTGCCAGGGCCTCTTGTGCGTCCGAGAGAAAATCTGCCATGGCAATGATGGGGAGGGGATTTCTCCTCTGCAAGCATATCTGGCGAGTTTGAAAAGCAGATCCACTGCTTGCTTACAGCAGAGAGGACGGTGGCCCCATCTATACCAAAGAAAGCCATGTGCAGAGGCTTGTTAACTTGCTATTTCAGCTCTGCAACCCAGTCGTTGTGTATTGCCAACATTGGTACCTCTGCAGGCAGATTTGGCAGGTTTGAGAGGCAGATCCGCTGCTGGCTGTAGCAATCCAACACTGATTGGATTGTGGCTGTAGCCTATTTGGAATCGCTGTGAACAATGAGGATGTCCTTGTGGGTATCCTCCATGAATCCTCGCCGACCCTTTTTGCACGAAACCACATAGTGAAAACCCTCTTCTTTGATCTCCATCGGCTGCTCCACGGCCACTGCATACTGCGCCTCTACACCTAGGAAGATCCAACCTCGACGGACGTTTCCTCTTGAGCAGTGGCGAGGGGCCCTTGCAGCCAGAAACCAAATCATTCTCCAGGCTCTTCTCCTTTGGGACACCGATACACAGAGACACGACCCTCTGCTGCACTTTTTTCACCGGGCTTTTGCCCCCATTGCTCCGCAGATGATTCTCATCTCTGATTGCCAACACAGGCCGAAGCCGAGATCCCACAAAAAATGGTTTGAATACCCCCACTCTTGGGCGTCCAATGTGGGAAGGGGTTTTTGGTTCGAGATTTCGCAGACCAGCCATGGCTTCAAAACTTGTATAAAATTAATTATTTTATAAACTTTATACTTGGATCCCCTTTTTTAATAAATATTTATATTAATATAAAACATTTATTATAATTTATTAATATAATTTTATCAATAATGTAGAACATATAATATATATAGTCATCTTTTAAGATCTACCCATACATTACGCAATATTGATGAATGAGTAGAACTTCTATTCCAAGAAGTGTCATGGTATTTAGCACTTACAATCAATTTAGTATAAAATACTAGTGCGGTGTATGCGATACATGCATATGTAGCTATCATATGCATGTACCTTATACCTACTATTATGCTTGCGTTCTTTGTATTCATAGATGGGTCGTTACATTCCAAGTGAGGGATTGCGATCAAAACACACTTTAAGTCAGGTATTCACCTTAGATTATAGAAAGGATTTGGAGTTTAGCAACTATTGCACTCAATGCTAGTATAGAATAGTTGTACTAGCTCCCAAATCCTATTGAAAGATATTCTAGTTTGAGATGTCTCCAACCATAGGGCCAACTATGAAAACAAGTTATATTTTCACCCTTACTCAAAGTACCCCTGATAAGGGTCTGTCCAATACTTGGGTTTCATTGGGTTTTGATGCATAGTTGCGGGGGAGCGCCCCCCCCCCTAGAACCCGCTCCCGAAGCACGCTCCGGGCGGGAGCGGCTCGGGAGCGCGCTCCCTAAATCGCTCCCGGACGGGAGCGATTTTCGGGAGCGCGCTCCCTACCAAAAAAATTTCACTCCCTGCCGATTTCGGGAGCGACTTAGGGAGCGGCCGCTCCGTCGCTCCCGGAGCGATTTTTAAAGCCCGGGAGCGAGAACGATCGGGGAGCGATCGCTCCTGATTGCTCCCGGGTATTAAAAAATCACTCCGGGAGCGATTTTAACTGCGCCGGGAGCGGGTCGGCGGAAAAAAATTCCGTGGACCCAAAAAAAATTAAATTTAAAAAAAAAAAGTTTTGTTTTAAAAGCCCAAAGGGCATAAAAAAATTTCATTTTCAAACATTGAACTTGGTTGAGGAGCAAGAGCAAGAGCAAAGGAGCAAGGAGCAAGTGCTGAAGAGCGAGGAGCGAGGAGCAAGCCTGCAGAGGTAAGTAAGTTAACAATTTAGCTAATCTAGCTAGTTTAATTTAGTTAGGTAGTAATTTAGGGAATTTAATTTAGTTTATTGAGTATAAAATGATGAATTGCAATTAAATTAATAAATTAAGTTAATTAATGCCAATAAATGAAATTAATTTGTAGATTGTTGAATGAAAACCCTACAAACATCAAACACCATGGACCTCACCATATTTCTGGGCATTTTCCTCTTCCTGGTCCCTTTTATGGTTATTATGGTGGTGGAGAGTAGAAAACGGAGGGGCCAAACTGGGGAGAGGGGGATGAAGAAGCTGAAGGAAGTGAAATGGGTGAAAACCCCGGTGAGGAGGAGCTGGAGGAGGGTGAACAGGGCACTCAAAAGACTAAACAAGACCAAACCCCATTGTGGAAATATGTTCACAGGGCTGAAACAGGGAGAGGGGGGGGAACCACTAAATTTCATTGCCCCCATTGCAACACTGATTACACAGGTTCATACACCCGTGCTAGAAGACACCTCTGCGGGAAAAGGCCATGGGATGGAGAGAAACAAATAGGAATCAAAACTTGTGCAGCGGGGTCAACAGCGGATAGAGCAATACATAAGGAGGAGGAAGAAAAGCCCAATCCAAATCAAATAAAATCAAGGGGTTTCTTTGAGGGTCACAATCACAAAGAACTCCTTCAGCATCCTCCCAAGGCAGTGGATATGGAGGCACAGGGTCATCATCTTTAAGGCGTAGAACCATATCAGATTTCTTTGATGAGGGGTGTAGGAATGATGTGGATTCAAAGGTTTACAGGTTTCTCTATGCATGTGGGATACCATTCAACGTTCTTTGCTCACCTTATTGGCACGAAATGGTTTCGGCCATAAATGATGCCCCTAAAGGATACAAGAGCCCTGGGTATGACAAGGCAAGAACCGTTGGCCTTGATAATGAAAAAGCAAAAAATATCACATTCTTTGAATAGAATGACAAGTGCTTGGACTGAGCATGGGGTGTCCATCATATCTGATGGATGGACAAATGTAAAAGGCAAGCCATTGATAAGTGTTCTTGCTGTGTCTGTTAATGG
>APFE031232248.1:332691-387516 GCA_000404065.3 Pinus taeda | reverse complement strand
TATCAAAAATTAAAAAATATAAAAAATATATATATTTTTAAAAAATTGCTCCCGGATTCGCTCCCAAACCGGGAGCTTCTGAAAATGGTCGCTCCCACTCCCGCTTCCACTCCCGCTCCCCGCTTCCGCTCCCGCTCCCAAGTAACATAGTTTTGATGTCAATAAAAGGTGAGATGAGGTCTAGCACCCTGATCGACCCTTCAATGTGATTGGGGATCAACCCAGTTGCCTTGTGACTTCATCTGGAGTGCTTGTATCTATTCTATGAAGAAATATTGTAGCATAAGAATAAGAAGAGAGATAGAAGAGTCAACCCACAAAATAATTTTATCGAATGGCATATAATCTCACAGTTCAACAACAACTAAAGGGAGGAGTGTATGTTTTGCTTGAGGGAGGCAGGACACATTACGAGGATTCCATTGAGCTATCACTTGCTCCATTTGGACCTAAGACATTACCTCTAGATCCACTTGAATCTAGCTACGTGTGAGGTGGAAATGAGGTTGTTTTTTGCGTTCATGGGTAACTCCATGCTTGATTTATGGATGTCCAGAGAATGATTTACTTCAACATTGATGTATAGTTTGTCCATGCATGTCAAGAAATGAATTTTTTGCCATTTTTACCACCCCCCTCCCCTCCCACCACATGGCTAAGAGAGAGAGTACAATGAAGAGGAGTGCTTTTTCTTGAAATAACCTCTTTTCGCCAAAATTTGAACATGGCATGTTAGGTATGTCTCTTGATGAACATTTTGAGCCATTGTTGAATTTTTGGTGTCAAGAGCTTTATGCATTGGAATTTATGTAGTTCCCCATAAAAGTTGGAATGTTGTGCACTGGAAGACTACCATGTGGAAAAATTGAATTATAGTATACCATGGCCAAATGAGATGCATACAAACTCTATGACACGTGACCATGTGGAATAGCCATAGGTGCACTCAAGACATGGGTTTGACAGACCCTATATAGTGTGATCTCCCCTACAAAACCAATGGTTTCTATAAACCATGTGTCCAAGTAGATCCATCTCAAGGCTTCCAATCCTATTCAAGATGAAAGGACTTAAGAGTGGAGACTAAAAGGATTAGGCACAACAAACCATAATAGGCCTAGGTTACCACAATACATAGTCATCGCATGGTCTATAAGTTTTTTTACTTGCATCTCTCTGGAATTACAATGGTGTTGTTATGAAAAATACTAGGGTACCTCCGTAGGAGGTAACAACTGGTGCCAACTAAAGGACACATGCTATCCCAAGGAGTGTGAGAACCCCAACATCTCCACACTTGTATGTTTAAAACAATCTCGCTAGATTTTGCATAAAATATTAGGAGGGAATAGGATACTAGGTCTTATCCGTTAGAGAGAGAGAAATCAAAATGGAATTTCATATCTAACCTAAACATGGAAATGATAGTAAATAAATTAAATAAAACAAACTATTCTAAGACAAGCAATTGCACTAAAATAAAAGAACATGTAAGCTAAACTAATGCTAATGCGAAAAAGCTTACTCATCCTATCCTAATATAATCAAGGGAACAAAACATATTAGTTAAAATCACACTTCAAATGTAAACAACATCTTAATTCATAATTCCCATGTATTTTACTTCTGTGTTTGGTTGCCAACCAAAAATATGAAATGTTAAACCTACAACAAATAAATGTTGGAACCTCCTTCATGACTCAGACAAATCCTATAGTGGAATCCTCATGATGTAGAAGAAGTGCCAAGGTTCAACTATATTACTATAGGCTTCTTTGATCCATAGATCGATAGGGCTAATATAGTTGTCTTTTGTATTGCAGGCATATAAGCGCTCATCTCTATTCTTTGTCAAATTGGTAAATAAGTGAGTTTTTTATGGCGACTTCAATTGGAACTTGTATGAATATTGGTGCCCTCTTTGGCTGCCCTTCATCACATGCACACACATATGAAAAGAAAAATTATGACAATTAAAAACATATTAGAACTCACAACATACAGTTACCTATTTCAGTAAGGGAGGCTGAGAGCTCATAGAATATGTCTAGAACTCAAAATTTTGTGGCCTTCCCACTGCCACAAGGTTCATATCCTTCTTGTTGAATGGATCTTTATAGACATGAGAACAACGTATTAAGGACATCCACAACTAAAAAGTTATTGTAGTATCTTGAATAGGGAAACCCCCTTTTCGCAGTTGTACATATGCCTACTCTTGTATGAGTTGATATGTCTGCTCATAATCCATGGAACCAGCACGGAAACTTTTGTTCCAAAAATCGTGCTAAACTCCTTGAATCACGATTTTTTCAGCTGAAAAAATCGTCATTTTTTTCACTACAAAAAAAAAATTCATGAAAAATTGTAAAAGTAGCACCACTAGGAAAAAAATCTGCCCACTATGCCTAGTTTTGAATTTAAGTGGGTTTTTTTTTTTGCTTTTGTTTTTACTCATTTTGCAAACAATGAGCCCTGTTTGGAGAGTAGAGGAGGACAATAGGGTTTCCTAATTGGAGGAGGGCCATCACTATCAATTTTTGTCAACAATGGGTGCACTTGCAGGTATGAGCATCAATTTTTGTCCAATTTTTGTTTTTTGCTTTTTAGAATTTTTTCTTGGGGTTTCAGTCACCCATTATTTTCCATGATTTTCTAGGGGGAGATTGATTTATTTTTCCATTACCAATTTATTGAGTGGATAGGGTTTCCCAATTGGTGGCTAGTTTCCCTTAGCCACTGGTGTCCTTGCCATTTGGCAATTTGCAGCTAATAGGTATGCCCCTCTATTGTTGCAAAATTTTGTCATTAAATTTGTTTTTTTTAGTGAATTTTTTTTTTTTAATTTTGAATGTTGATTGTCAAAATGTTGATTTTTATTCTTTTCAAAAAACTTTTGTGTGCTAGGCTCAATCATTACATTGAAGAGTCAAGACTAAAAATTTCGAGAAATTTGGATCTTGTGTGGGAATATGGTGAAACTGAGGTGGTTCAATAGATAAAATCTAAATTGCAAGTTGTGTGGGAAGTGTTATCTGCTCATATGTAAATGACAGGAAACAAAGATCCCATTGCCCAATGGATAGGACAACTGCATTTTTTTTTGAATATCAGAAGTCTAATAGGGCATTTTGCCCCTTTTCACTCTCTATCTTCTCTCTCTTCCTCTATGCAAATTTCTTGCCACTATGGGGGAATTGTAATAAATGACACTAGCATGGTGAGCTTATGTAATAGACTTAGACCCTTGGGACCTGATTACTAGGGAAGTCACTCTAGAATGTTTTTTTCTAGAGTGAGGGAGGGGATGCACCAGCGCAGTAGCCTATAGGAGATCGAAGTTTTTCCTTGGGTCAATTCCCAAGGAATTGATGCCCTAGGCAAACTAATGGGGCTAGACTTGGGGGAAAAGGGGAAAATAGTAAAAGAAGGTTAAAATGATCACCCCTTTAAGGTACCAGTGCCTAATTCACTTGGGGATATGGAATCAAAGATGATAATGAGTAAGAACTTGGTTTCTTAATCAAGGAGGCCCATAGAGTCAACTTCATCCAATGTTGAGGGAAAGACAAGAAAAGTAACCTTCAAGCATTTATACTTCAAAGCAAATGATGCAAGCTTATCGAGACAAATAATCTCTAGGACATTCATTCATATAACATTATCCCATACATTAAACTAAAACATGCTCAATTTCAAATTTCAATTATGCTAGCAACTAGCCCTAATTTTAGCAATATGCAGCAACAAGAATAATAACTTTAAAATTTGCTTACAATGTTATAGAGTATATCCAACCAACATTTCTTTCACAAGACAAAGCTCCAAGACAAGATATATAGCCAAAATCCATACATCAAAATTCATCCATCTCTAGAAAATATTCTCCATGGAAAAAATGTGAAGCTCTCTATGATTAGAGAGATCCCAAGTCAAGTGATGATACAAATGAATGTATCTAACATCAATATATAGCCTCCTAAATAGTTCAAATTAGTCTATGGGCCTACATTAGCCCATAATGATAATAATGTGCAAATAGAACCCCTATTGGTGACAGGCCCACCAAATTAGCTCACAAATGTAAAAATAAGCCTCACAAGTGGCCAAATAATGATATGTGCATATCGTAGGGCCCTCCAAGAGCTAAATAATAGCCTGTAGTGCCATGTTGAGGAATAAATTCCTTGGAATATGAGGGACAAGGGGGTGGCCCCTTGTTCTCGAAGTAGTAGACTTGTGCTCTTAGTGGGTCTGAGGGCACATCAATGACCCCATGAGTCTCCATATGAATTGGAGATGCCTGTAGATCCTTTGTGATGGTCCAAGTGGTGGAATGAAAACTGGCATGACATCATACAAGTGCTGGGACACTTGCCAAGAGTATGGGGCTCCTGTGGGGGCCTGTTGGGCATAGTGTACCAAGCATATCACCATCATCCCAAAAGTGGATCGTAAGTAATCTCTGAACATCCATGAAGACCTGTGGAATACCGTCTACTGTTGTGGAGGCCCATGGCTCTCTGTGCACACCCTACATGTGCCAATGTAGACCTCTGCGGGGTTAGCATCCCATATAGGAAAACCAAACCCGAATGGAAACCACCTGCAATCCCGCATAAGATTCAATGCATCCCCTAGGCTTCCAATACAACCACTCATTAAAGTAATCGGGGAAGAAAGCTTACAAATCATGGATAACAAAGCAGGCACTTCATAATGGCATTCGCTTCCGTAGTGGGCTTTGGAATGTGCTAGTGTCTCCAAGCTCCAAAGGGGGTTAGCCAAGTACCTTATTAGGTGGTTTCAACCCATAGAGGGGATAGTATGTCCAAGGTACACCCCTCTAATGGCGGTGGAAAGTGACAAATAAGTGAGATAGAATAGGGAATGAGAATGGCAGTCTTGGGCCACATATTGGGGCATAACGGTAGCTAGATAAGGGGAAGCCTACGCTTGGGTATGTAATGTGTAGGAGGGAGCAGTTGTGGTACATGAGGTGCCTCGGCCTTGATTTTTCCACCCTTCTTTATATGCCTTTTTCCTTTTATGAATTTTCTTTAATTAACTGCTCGGTCCTCAAAGGACAAGAGCATGATGTGTAAGATATAACAGTGATTACCCCATTTAACCCATGGCGGTTCATTGCCCTCCATGGGTTGGGACAATCATGGGTTCTTGAATGATAAAGGAGGCTCATCCAGGGCCTATGGAACGAGGTTGATGGCCATGGATTGGGGTAGAGCTTATGTGTTGGCTTTTTCCCACTATTTTAGCTCGTTTTACTTTTGTCTATGTTAAGAAGCAATCTATATATGTAGCTGTAAAAAAATTATAAAAAAATCAAAAGAAAAAGGAAAGAAAAACAAATAATTTTTGATGTTAGACAATTAATGTATGATGGTGAATTAAAATTTTAATGTTGCATTAAATGCAAAGGCAGGTGGGTCCCTAGTCGATAGTAATAAATCGGAGCTTAAATGCCGAACAAGTCTTTGAGCGCAATGAGGAAAGGTAGTGGGGCCCGTGGGATTGATCAAACTTGACGACACTACATGCCTGATAGTTAGCTCTCCTAGTCCTCTCGTAAAGACTTTTCAACATCTCATTTGCCCATAGATCAATGACTAATAATGATTGTGGGGGGACTTCGTTGTGTTTCTTCCATACTAGAGTCTGCCCCTGTATTACGTTGGTAAGTGAGCATGTTACATCAATAGGCGAGCGCAACTATGGTTTGTCCGTTCTATCGTTTGATTATCATAACTTCTAATCATGCCTTTCCACCACCTCATCGTCCACATCATCCATCACCTCATTTGTCTTTTCGCTAACTCATTTTTTCGAATTTCCCACATTTGTCATTAATTTTGTTTTCCCACCCGTTGCTTTGTTTTCACTATAAAATCTCGTTTTATTATTCATTTAGCTCACCTTTTTCCTTTGCTCCTGCTTTCAAAGAATTCAATAGTACAGGGTGTGAATCCAGTCATCATCGCCTGCCACTGTTCAGATATCTGCAGAAACTATTGGCTTCCAGAATTAGCAAAATGTCGAAGAAGATTGTTGTAACAAGTTCCACTTTTCATATTCCACTGATGGATACTAAAAGAGACATTTTTGACCTAGTTTGCTCAATAAATTATATAGAAATTTATCATCAAATTTTACTTGACCAAACTGAGTCTCTTGTATATGCTGTTGCTGTTAGGTCAGGTCCTATGCTTCCTCAAACTTATGTTTTCCCAGAGTTCATATATTGGCTTGTTTATGCCCTCTACCCTCAAAGTGTTTTGTCATGAATAAATTAGGGGAAAATGTTTTTCAAGTGTCTTCCCTATTAATTCAACAAGCCTTATGCGTTCCATCTACAAGTTCTTACACCCCTTTCTCAGAAGAAGCTTTGTTTTCCACTTTTCAAGATTTGTCTACTTCCAATTATGCTCAATTGACCTTCTTTTTGATGCCTGCTGGGAAGTATCTGCTTATGGAGCCTGCTCATTTTCCTCTAGACACTTTTGTTGAAGAAGTTAGACCTGTTCTACAAATTTTAGCCAAATTTTTAGGAAGGGAGGATACAAATACTGTGGACAAGGTCATTTTGGGAATGTTTAGTTTGATGATGAACCCAAAAACAATTTTTGACATACCTATTTTCTGGGAGAAAATGGTTAATTCTCAATTAACAGATCTTCCCCTCACTGGTTGCTTTAGATTTCCATCCCTTGTTACTTATCTCTTTTTGTACACTCATGTTGAAAGATTCATGCACTTAGGGTTGAATATCATGGACCCTCATAAAAACAAGCAATCAGTGATATTTTGGACTGATGTGGTAAGAAGCACTGAAAGTAACTAAGGGTTGATGTCTTTTGCTACTTCTTTTCTATCAGTGGTTTATTCAATATTGAACAATTATCCTCCACCTTGTTTTCTACCAAAGGCTCAGTCTTTACTTCAGCTCAGTAAAGATGTTAAAGTGGGTGATTGGTTTCAATTTGAAGATTATTCAGAGATTAGATTATATGGAGCAAAAGTTGCCCCTTACAGACTCCCAACTTTTGTGCCTATGAGACTATTTTCATTGGAGTTCATTAGACAAAGTTTGAATGTAGATCAAGTACATTTTGTACCAAGAAGGGGTATTTATTTAAATTGCCAAAGACAGTGGGACCTTTCATTGTAAATAACATGCAAGCTGTAGGAGAAGTGCAGAAAGCACTTGAAGAAATGAAGTTGGCATATGACCCACATCATATTATTTCAAACAGGAGGGTCTAAAAATGCCATGCTCCCTTTATACATGAAGCTTGACCAGAGATGGAGAAATTAGCCAATAGACGATGAAACTGAAGAATTTCAAGAAGAATAATGAGACAAAAAATTGCCTTTAAAGAATTCCATAGGAGGTCAGAAACTAATGCAGTTGAAGAATAATGTGATCCCTAAAGGTTTGGTAACCTTGGAAAGAATATTTAATGCTAATGATGTTGCTGTCAATATTAAGAAAACAGCCTTGGAAAGAATATTTAATGCTAATGATGTTGCTGTCAATATTAAGAAAACAGATTCAGAAGATGACCTTGAAGACTGCAACCTTGGAATAGAGCAACAGCCTAAGATGGTGATATTGGAAAAATATGTTCCAAAGGAGTTTAAACAGAGGTATGTAGATCATTTCAAGGAATATGTTGATATATTTTCATTGGATCATTACAAGGAATATGTTGATATGTTTGCATGGTCTTACGAAGATTTGAAGACATATGATAGTAGCATCATTCAACATAAAATTCCTTTGAAGCCATGGATTAAACCATATAAGAAAAAGTTGAGGCAGATAAATCCTTTATTGTTGCCATCAAGTGAGAAAGAAGTCAAGAAACTGTTGCAAGCTAAAATAATTGTTCCTCTGAGATATTTTGAGTGGGTGGCTAATCTAGTACCTGTGAGGAAGAAGAATGGGGAGCTTCGATTGTGTATTGATTTCCAAAGTTTAAACAGGGCATCACTGAAGGATAACTATCCTTTGCCTGAAGAATGGGGAGATTCAATTGTGTATTGATTTCCAGAATTTAAATAGGGCATCACCGAAGGATAACTATCCTCTTCCTAAAATGGATCACATTTTGTAGAAGGTGACAAGATCTTCTAGGTTATCAATGATTGATGGCTTTTTTTGTTATAATTAAATCTCAGTGCAAATATATGATCAAAAGGCATTGCCTTTTCTTTTTTGGTTATAATTAAATCTCAGTGCAGCTAGATGATCAAGAGGCATTGCCTTTTCTAAATTATAATTTAAGGGGTTTGAACAATGGGACAACAAACTCATCTTTTCACAGTTTTAAACAAATGTCTTGAACATTGACCTCTCTTCAGCCGGAGGTTTTCTTCCAAGGTACACCACCAATGTGCTAATTATTTTTGTCTTGACTATCTTTTGCCTTGTGGTACAATTTCTTGTTAAATGTGGCCAATTGTGCTTTTTCTTTTTTTTTTTGTTTTAGTTGCTTCAACCTCCGGGGCATCATTCTAGGCCTGACCCAAGGTGGGGGCAAGGGGATAGGGAGGCTCCTATGTGGACCCAGAATGGGAATGTGGACCCAGGTGGGAGAAATGATGAATGGGGGTATAATGAGTGGGAAGGGAGTAATATATGCGGGTAAAGGAGCGGGACTACACACCCAAAGTCGGGGTTTCCCAAGTAGTACCACCCTAGAACCAAATGGTCAATAAAGGAGATCCCAAGGGACTAAGATTCAAGGGTAACAACCAAAAGAGATCAAGGAGACAAGGGTACAAATCAATCCATCCCCAGAAGTATCCATGATAAGTAAACCCAATACACAATTATCAAATGACAAGAGATACCTTTAGATTCACGAGGCCCACCTTCTAACATACGATCAATGTAGGTGGGTGAGGGGCCACATGGTTGGCTCAGGTGGTAGAGAAATGGCACAACGAGATAGTAGGAGGCATCAAGAGGCTGCCAGTTGAGGCTCATCATGGAGAAAAATTTCTCTTGGGGATATCACCCACAAAGTGGTGGGTAACATCTGGCTCCAACTGGGACATGATTTCTTGGAGAAGTGGATGAGGCTGCTTGGACAGGAGGTCACAAGAACTCCAACAGTCCCTTGGTCATTGTAGAACTGTTATCTGCACATGTCAAAGATCAAAGCCACGGGGCAACATGTTTTCTCATAGTGTCTAATGATTACCGATGCCTAATGTTAGCCCATAAACCAATAAAATATGTGATTTTTTTATTTTTTAATTATTTTTTATTTTTTTATATATGCAATCTAATCTATCATGAGAAACATCATATTCGGTTAGTTCTAATGCAAAAATCATCATGCAATGCATCCTACCCTAACATGCATATAGTAATGTTAGTACTAAGTGTAATCATAAAGCCAGTGCATCCAATATATAATCACATCAATATACATATGCCTGCTAGTATGATTACTCATGTAGCAACCCCCAAATCGAATGTGGACATAATCACATGGCGGATGAGGCGGGTGGGAGGCACGAAAACATGATCTCCATTTGTGGTAGAGGGAGATCGTTGGAGAAAGAAGACTGGTCATTCTAGAGGTCTAGGGCTCCCCTTCTAGATACAAAATGGAGGAATGAATGATTACTCCCAAGAACTCCTCATCACAATCACTTCTTGTAATATCATGGTTTGAGGATGCCACATGGTTGTGATGAGAGGGGAACAAAGGGTGAGAGAAAGAAGGAATGCAACAAATAGGTCTCTTAATGTGATGGTCACGACGGGGAGGTGAGGTCGCAGAGTGATCATAATCCCGAGGATGGGTCAAAGGGGATAAAGTATATTCAATGAAGGCTTCCTCCTTGACACCATGTTCAGAAAAGGGAAAAAGGGCATGGTCACTTGAGGAGATACCAAAAGGGATGAGTGACTTACTTGAGGAAGACTCAAGGTGATGAACAAGAGGGAAAGGCAAAGGGGAGGGTGAAATATCATATTCGATGGGTTTTCCTTCCCCACATCCTAAAGGCTCAAGTGATTCGAATAAATAATCATAATATGGGTAGGTAAGAGCCTCACTACTTTCCTCATTATAAGTATTAGAGATTTGTCTTTCATTAAAAGGAGAGTCAAAGATTGGGCTTTCATTTAAAGGAGAGTCAATCACTTCCATCAAAGTTTATCCTTGTTTATGCAAGGGAAAATAATAATTCTCTTTGCCAAGGGTATCAATGAGTATGTCATTATAAATAGCGCCTGAGGGGAAGGGAAGACCAATCTCATCCTCATCCTTCTTGTCAGTGTCCTAAATGGGAACACAATCAAACTGAGGATCAACGTTTTCCCATTTCTCCCTTTCAATGTGGAAATAATCTTCAATGTCATTTTTCATGGGGCTAATTGGGTCATCTCTCTCAAGGTTTTCAAGAAAGAATTCATCGTGAGTAATATCCTTGAGAAAGGTAGGGTTTGTCTCAATTTCACTTTCCATAAATTCATCCTTCCCAGCACATGTGCCCTCAAAATCATCATGCCCATAATGTAGTCCCAACGAGGACTCATCTTCCTGATCATCACTGAGGTCCTTGAGTTCATCTTCATCTAGGCTGGTTAACAAGCGGGACCTTTCTTCTTCTCTCTTCTCTTGAAGAACAATGTCTGAGGTATTTTTCACATGATTTTGGTAGTATGCTTCTAGGAGGAGAGAACTAGTCGGGTTCTCTTTATATTTACATTTCATCTTATGAAGCTTCACTTCTTCATCATATAAGCAGGAGAAGACTTCAGTAGAATCATATTCTCTTTCTACCTCCCTGCATGATCTGCTATATTCATCCATTCTTTGTTGTGTGATTTGGAGGCTTTTAGGATCCAACTCTTCGTCATCTTTAGAGGAGAAGTTTTTCACTCCATTGCTATTCACACTCAATTCCATAATTAGTATTTTCACATCATCCTCATCTTCTTGGTCATCTTGGTCACATCCAAATCCTCATCTGGTAATAAGCCATAATTTTTCCTTGATCTTGTGAGACAAGGAATTAAATGCACTAGTATAATAGGCAAACTCCAAGAAGTGATAATTTGTGGGCCCTTCTTCATACTCCTTATGTTGTCGAGGTTGGACTTGCTCTTGTTATAAAAATTGAGTATGAAGTCCTCATTCTCGTGCTCTATCAGATGATCACAAAGCTCAGGCCACGAATCCAATCTTTCCCATTGGTCTTGTTCTTCTTCGAGGCTAATGTCTTGGATACTTCAACATTTTTCATGATCTTACATACAATGTGAAAATAGAGTCGCCAGTGTGAATTAAAATGCCTTCACAAATGCCTGCTTCACCGAACAAGCATTGACTTTGAAGTTCAATGAGGAATTAGAACTTTGTTCCTCCAATGGAGTCACCAATAATGATATGTCAATATGGCGTACGGGAAAAAGCACACGTCTCGTCCCTGAAAACGACGTTGGAAATGTTACCACTCAAACCAGTAGGGGACCTAAAAGGGGTTCCTAAAAGGGAAACTGCTAGGTCAAGGGCAACGGTGGAGGCTTAGCCCACTGTCACCATAGCTAGGTCTCCCTGCTCTTTAAGTACTTTCACCAATGGGAGGAGTCCCAATAGTGTGGGGATCACTTTGTAAAGTAAATGGATAGGTGAGTGACCCTGAAAATGCTTTCCCAAGGATGGAGTGAGGAATGGAATTTGCTTGCTCTTTAAGCAAGGGACTTGGTCCACCAGGGGTAAGGGGTGAGGATTGAAGGGTTGAGGGAGAAAAGATAGGCTTATAAAGGAGTTTCTCAATCCCTATAATCTTCAGAAACTTGAATTTCCAAATGGTCCTTGACAAATAGTCTTTATGGAAAAGTGGGACCATGCGGGGCCAAGTGGACCTAGCCCAGGTTCAGGGATGGAATGCAACAACCAATGATGTTCCTATCCTAGACAAGGTTAGGGGAAAGGACCAAACAAGAATATTTACTTCAAAAGGTTGAGTTAATCCTATTGAGGTCTAGCTTGGGGATGCCTAGGCAAAATTCGATCCTAGAGCTAGGGCTTGGGATTCCCAAAGATTCCACTCTTAGAATAAGATCTATTTATGTTCCAGAATTTTAGTGATTTCTTAAATGTAATATCCCATATAACCAAGCCCTAAAGTATCTATATTCCTGCCGGTATATAAGATATCACTATGAGTAAGTTTCCAGCATCATTGACTAATACAACGAGTAAATTATGGAGTATACAAGCATTAAATTCAGCATAAACTGTGTTCCAGAATATCCAATACCAATAAAATCACACCCGCAGAGATTGTCTATGAAAATTACAGCCAACGCTTTTGGATTTTGTTGTTATAACATGAAGTGTGTTGAATTAAGGAGCAACAAATTTTAAAAAATAATGATTTTAAAGTTGAAATATGTGGACAAGGGAAACCTAGGTTAACGGACATGCAAAGTGAAGGGGCGAAATACTGGATCAAAAGCCCTAATTTAAAGAAAAACATATAAACGTGGAGCAGTCGTTTGACGAACAGACCATTTCATTCATAACCCCATAATGAACATGTGATTATTTTTTTTGTTCAATTCATCAACTCAAAAAAAATTCAACTCGACATTCAGTGGCAGTAAAAAAAGAAAAAGAAAAAAATGCATTTGTACAGACTATAGAAGCACAGGGTATAACATCATTTTCGCAGGTCTGAGAGTTGTTAATGCCTTTGATACTAGAATGTAAGGTTCCCTAATTTACTCATACATGAATGTAAAGCTGTAATTTATTCAACAAGAATGTAAGGTTTTGATTTACTCATACATTTTCCTTTAACAAAATATGGAAACTACTTTATGAACTTAACAAAATTCATAACATCAAAATTTCATTGATTTGCTGTTGATTACTTACCTAGCTTACTTTGGTTGAAGATGCCTCAGAATTTGCTCTTGGTGCTTGTTCCTACTCTCGTTACCAAAGGACCAAAACCACCCAGCTAAACTGGTTACAACCTAGGTACTCAGTCCCAAAGTGCGACTTGTTGTCACATAGAATGTCTAGGCACCGCGACAACACTCAGAGTAAGGGCTGTCACTCTTGATCCTTACTCACTCCGTTTAGATTCTCTCCTAGGCAAGTCAAGTGGGGTAGTCCCTAAAGTAAATGGATGAGAAAGCTTGTGGAACATGGGCTCTAGGAGATTTTGATGATGGACAACTTAACGAATTTAAATGGGTTTTGATTTAACTCAGATGAATAGATTAAATGCTAATGTAACCAAGACACGACCACCAACTAGAGATAGTTATAGACCAGTGCCTTTAATTTGAATTAACCATAGATTAAGTAAGAGCAAGTCATCCAGAATAATTTTCCAATATGTGACGAACAGAGACAATCATGAATGATCAATATAAATGCCCGAAACTTTAACATGCAATAGATTCCAGATTTAAAATGATTTTCGCTAATGACCCAGATCTAGAATTAATTAATTTTTTCCAACAATCAACATAATTTACCACATTTATCGCACCTTGACCATAGAAGAATCATGAAAACTTAAGATTTGGCATTTAACATTAGAAACACTAAGGAATTTTAAATCATCACTTTAATTATTCCTTAGACGAATTGAAGGAGTAAAATAAATTAAAAGAGTTAATAAATTAAAATTTTAATGGGCCATAGGCCACATTAAATTTTTTAATGTATTTTATAATTTTTTATGACTTTTAATGTTGTAAAAAATAAAGAACCAGAATATATAAAAAAAAAATCAAATGTAAAAAAAAAATAAAAATTTCAAAATGTTTTAGGGTTTTTATTAAATGAAACCAAATGAAACTTAAAAAGAATGCACATACGCTAACTATGTACAAACTAAAAAAACTATATACAAACTAAAAAACAAGAAATTCGATAAAAAGAAACTAACCCTAAGATAAAATACATAACCAAAAAGATCGAAGAAATAATAAAAAAAATAATTATAAGAATTAAACCTATACATATACAAGCCTAAATAAAAAAAGATTGAAGTGCATTGCCTGACGGATGGATGGAAGAGAAAGATGACAATAACGCACGGTTTGGAGGAGCAGCGTGGATGTACGCAGTGAATGGATGGAAATGTAAGGCAACTACGGGTTGGTGAGGAGGGACGGTGGAAAGGTGATGAGCAACTCAACAAGGTTTTGAGGACACGGGTGCAGCAAGGAGGCAGTGAGGAGGAGCCGCAGATCTGGACACAAAACATAGTTTTAAGGGGTTGGGCAGCGAAAGGAAAAGAAGGGTTTTGTTTGTTGTGCAGGTGCAAAGGGAAATGAGCGATGGGAGCTAGATGAGGTAGCTGCAGAGGGATTTTGAAGGCGATAACAGCAATGAGAGAATGCAGATAGAGGCTTGAGGGCTAAAAGAAAATTTTTGAATTTTGTAGCGAACCCCAAAACCCAAGCAGCGGATTAAAAAAAAAAAAACAATCGGACAAATCATAGCCAGAAAACCTCAACAAACCTAAAAAAATTGTCAAATTCTTCTGCTTCAAAATTATTAATGAAACCCCTAAAAAATTATTCTCCAGATTTTAAAAAAAAATTATGGAATCCACCTGCCTCAGATTTGTTAATGAAACCCTCACGAAGTTTCCAGATCTGACAATAAAAAAATAAATAAATTTAAACCCTTGGCTGCAAAATATCTGAATAATATCCTTGGAAAATGATTTTGACGAACCCAAGAGATCCATATCTTACCCTCCAGGGCCTAGATCTGGACTCTATCCTTTAGATCTATAGCTGCAAGACAACGAAAAACACCCAAAAGATATATACAATGACCCAAAAAAAACTAAAACCCGGAAAACCCAAGTCAGAAAACTGAAAATAATTACAGATCTATGTACATGAATGACATATCTATCAGAGTCCAACTCCGCTCCCAGATCTGATAAGTTGAGGCTTTCAACAGCAAGATCTAACGATTTAGCACAAAAAAAGTTTAAATATTTTGAATTTTAAAGGAGGTACTGAGCTCAAAACCCTTCATGCATCAACCATAAAAAATATCTTATGATAAGCTCGGGATCAAATTACGTTAGGCTCTTTAGGAAACACGGATCGGGAGTTGGTTGGTTCAACCAAGAACTTCCTTGAATGCCCAATGATTTAGTAATCAAGAATTTCTGCAAAACTCAATTCGACCATCAACATAGAGCGAGAAAACGATAATAAAATTCAAATAAATAGAGATACCTGCTATTATATTCAAAACTTAAATTATCATTCAAACCCCAACGACTGAGCAAGATATCTGTACTCAAATCACTCTTCAGAAAGCTATCATCAATGGCTAGAAAGAAATCTATGCATGAAAATGACACATCTTACAGTATTTCCATGAAGAGTAACACCAGCAAAAATTAACCCCAAAGTCTTTCTTTATTGCTCATAAAAAGATTACAAGAGAGCTTTTCGCTTAGCACATGATCAAAAGATCGGATGAACTGACTGACAAATGACCTCCTATTTAAAGATAAATCCTCCGGCTAGTTCGAGTGATCCTCGTCAAAGCAATTTCGATCGTTGATGAGGATTAAAAATTCTTTTAATTTCATCCGTCGAAATTTTAAATTATTTAGGAAATTCGATTTTTTCAATTAAATGCATTTTAATTAACTCAAAAATTAAAATTTTGAATTAATTTCCTCAAAATTTTGACTTTGACTTAACCCCAGGGACCAAAGGCTTAAAATTTAGCAAAATAATTAATTTACCTTAATCCTTGGACCTCTTAAAATTTAATTTTTTAAGGACCAATGAATTATGCCTTTGGAGAATTTAAATTTACGTAGGACCAATAATTAATCAAATTTATGGCTTAGGATTTTAATTAATTTTGGCTAGAAAATTTAATTAATTAACCTATGAGGGGATAAATTATTTTTCCAACCCTCAAGACACTTTACATCGTGATTTTTACATTTTTTATATTTCAAGGGGGAAAACCCATTTGTGATAGACCCACCCAGTTCTGCAACACAAATATAATCTAGCAGATCAAACAATTTGTAATAAAATAACCTAACCAAATAGTTAGGATTATTCTCAAATCACTTTTACATAGATTCGATCTAGAACACTAGGACTCCCCTAAGATCCCAGTGACAAAATTCATTATGGCTTTGGGGTAACGCTGAAGGAAAATTCTGTCGACCATCCGAGAATGGATGGGTGAGACAAAAAACCTCCCGGAATATAGATCGTCACCAGAAAGGTAGGTTTATCTAGGTAACTACATACACTACACGGATCTGCTGAGATTATTTACATTATACACATGCATAATGGGTTTCCATTATAACATGATCCTCAGGCTGATGATGATAGTTGGATGGCAAGAACACATTGATCAAGCGCTATCCGCTTTGCGAAAAAAGGGAGTGTACTGCTATGGGTCGTTGACACGTAGTGGTCAACACGGCTCAATTGACGCAATCTGGGCCCCGTGCCCAGAAACTTAAGAACAATTAAGCTCTTCCTCTCAATAAGTAAAATGCTCAGAAATTTCCCTTTCTCAGCCTCCCAATAGTCTCAACGTTAATATCAAATGGAGTCTTAGAGGGAACTTGAAACCTCTTTTTCTTGCAACGGCCTACTAGCATGGGAAGGAAGACTATATCAAGGAGGGCTTGGCCTCACTTGAAGCATCAACCAAACATCCACGAAAAAGGAAGGAGTGTGAATAAGGGAGGAAGAAGGCCTCTTGAGAAGCAAAGAGAAGAAGAAGAGGATCGAAGTCTTCTATTATTGTTTTTTGGGTCCCTCCACTCACATGTGTGTCTGCAGCTAGGGTTTCAACAGTCGTTAAAGAAGCCGAGATACAAGTCAAGAAAGAAACATTCTTGCTAGCCAAATTCTCAAGGAGAAGTGTTTATTTCAAGCGAAGGAGAGGAGACTCACCAATCCTACTCCAATCAACCCACATGTGCAGACTTTTTGTGATTACAAGAGGCCAAAAATTGCAGGCCTGTAATAAAGGCCGAATTTGAAGAAGCCGAAATCAGAGGTGAAGCAATCAGTTTGACTAGTATTGACTTGGAAGGAAGAGAACATCTTCAAGGAAAGAATTGAGGCTTGGTCTTGGAGGGTTTCTTGGTCAAGGGTCTAGTTCTTGGAATTCATCAATTGAAGATTCTATAAGAAGAAGAAATCTTGTGGGTTTTCCTCTCAAGCTTGGAGAGGTTTTGGCCTTGGCTGATGGCTTATATCTTGTGTTCTTTCTTTCATTGTTCTTTATGTTTTGGTAACTGTTTGATGAAGAGAACACAATATTAATCAAGCTAAAGAAGAACCCAATTAATAAAAGTAAAAAGTCTCTACAAGCAGTTGTCATAAGCTAGAGAAATCATCTAATCTCACTGCCCTAGATTTCTTAACATGTAGGTGTTTTTTTACAGATCCATGTTGTTAATGATATGAAGAAAGATTAAGTTTCCTAAAGTTTTTTTAGCAGAAATGATTTTAAAGGTGTGAAGTGCTAAATAGAGTATATTGAAATGGAGGAGCTTAAAAGTGTAAAACATCAAATGTAGGTGAACAAACTAACTTTAAATATCAAAGTATTCCATCCAGAAATTATGTATGAAAGGATTCATGGAGTGGAGGGAACTTTTGATTTTGTCAATTGTATGACCGACCATTCCCATGTTGGCTTTCATCTTTTTAGTTCTCCAAAAACAATTAATGGCAAAAAGGGGAATCACTAGTGGCTCTAGTCACTTTTATGTGTCAAAAAACTTATAGTTTGATGTTATGAAAGGCAACAACCTCTTCCTGATATTTTGTTTGCATTATTGATAAACTGCCAATTCCTCAACTTACAACTGCTCTGACTCCTGTGCCACTTAATTGTTGGCCAAGAATAATATCTATAATACTTTGCCTAACACATTGACTACAATAATGTGTCTGTTCAAAGCCAACAGGCTTATACAAATATGGTTTGTCTCTTAACAAATGGATTGCAATAATGGATTCCAGAGGGTGTGCTATAGCTTTGTGCAAAAAGATGGCAAGGACAACAAAGAAGGGAATCACCTGGAGAGTTTTAAAAGAATTATAACACAGCGAGCAAAAAAGCGGAGCACATGAACATGTTTATTAGTACAAGAAACAAAGTAGGAATATAGGAACAGCAAATCAAATTCAACACCTCAACTATGCTCACCACAAAATGAATCTTCATATAAGAATGATGCAGATTATGGTCTATCATCTGTCCTTCAGTATGATTGGTGCCAAATGAACAAAATTAACGCTTAGTTGGTCACATAATCACCTCTGCATGACTGTTGAAATTCTCACTTAAGTTCCTATCATCTATATGCTACATCCTGTTGGTTGGCAATGTAAAGAAAATACTTTTGTTATTTAAATAATATTTCAATAAATTGTTTACTAAAGATGACTAATAATTCTATATCATCTTAGTATGAAATATTGTTATTTTAGCAGTGAAATGCTGAGATATACTTCAGATTTGTATTTGAGGAACTTTACAGTGGTATCATTATATATAATGTAAGGGATACAGTTTGAGAAGATCAAGCTATGGTAGAGGTTGCAATGGTTAGTAGGAAGAAAAAAACAGTAAATTTATTAACTTGGATAGCATTTATGAAGGAAACATCCATTTAATATGCTGATTAGTTATGATAATTTGATGGTGGATTATATTTGGTTTCAGGTTTGGTCCGGTAAACCAGTTCTGGAGTACTCACTATGATAAAGCAATGACATTATTTTTAATATGTCTGAAGGAGTTTGGAGACTATGCAAGTGAAAAAGACAGAGCTGCAAACGTTCCACCAGAAAAGTGCTTTAAATTTCCAAAGAAGTGAGTTTTCACTAATAGAATCATCAGTACATTGGATGGTTTACCTCAGTTTAATTTCTGCATAGCTTTATTTATTTCTTCCTTTTACTGTCGTGCATTGACTGTTCTCGTTCTCAAGTCATGCTATTATTTTATTTATTATCTTTGTTGTGAAAGGCACAAAAATGAGGCCTTAGTGATCCATGTAAAGTAATACTGTCATTTCTTACCCAGTTTGGTAAATAAAATAGCTTCGACCATGTGGAGGAGCACTTCGCAGTCTTGGCACACTTGTTTGATGCATGTTCCCATGAAGAACACCTTATAGCTCAGCTGTTTATTGGTTTCTGACTATGATAACCTCATATCACTTGGTGATCCTAGTGTTGCGCTGCTATTCATGCTTCTCGTCTGTCCAATGTTTTATGTCTGGCTGCGCTGCTCTATACTAGAAGCGACATGGAAAAGTAACATTGTAGAATGGCTTAGACCAATAATAGAACAATGATAATGAACAGCACAGAATGAAAAATGCCAGTATATCAGCAAAGGATATCTGTGATCATAGGATATTTTAAGCTGTATGAGGACAACTAAGCCTGAAGGGGAAGTCAGTCAAACTGCACAACATTGTTGCAATTGAACTGAAAAATTGCAGTTGTTGCTAACCATTGTATGGAAAGATTCAGACTGTTGCAATATATATTCCATTAAAAGGTATAATTGGAATTCTTCAAAACACAATGTGTTGCACGTAGATGGATGTGTAGTTTTAACCCTATTCTGTGTTTACGAATGATTGATCCTTTGATTTCATTTTCAGTACATTATCTGTTCATATTTGTAGGGCTTAATAATATTTATGGTGGCCTGGTTGACTTTTTTGGTTAGTATTTCCCATAATCAACATCTTTATTATTAAAAATACTATTCAGTATGCCCTAAACTAGAAGCTGACTGTCTTTGTAAGTCAACAAATGACAAGAAATTGTAGGCCTCAATGGTACACCATTTATAGCACAATGATAATGAAGAGAAAGAATAGAAAATGGTAGTGAATCAGCAAAGGGTCTCTATAATCATAATATTTGAAGCTGTTTGAGGATAAGCGATTCTTCAAAGAACATGCGTGACTCATCCTTGAGGGGAGGTCAGTCTGCAGAACCTTGTTGCAAATGACCTGGAAATACTAGTTGTTACTAACCAATGTAGAGGAAGAGTTTGACTGTATACAGAACTGAATTGACTTGATCGAGTGAGTCCTAGGTTCCTCCACATAATGCCTATATATTGTGTGTTTGACCTCCAAAAGTAGGGCTAACTTGTGTACTGGATGGGCTGACTTCGCAGACTGTATAATGAATATTCAAACAATAATTTCTCTTCTATCGTGAGGGGTTAGAGTGAGTGCCATATACCATTGGAAAGATCTCGGAATATGCTTTCCCACTGTATATATTATTCCCCCATTTGAGCCAGGTAATTGGAGTAAAACTGCATTCAAAGATAGGGTATCTAAATGGCACATCAAAAGGTACAAAAGCAATATTTGCAGGAAGGATCAAAATATGCTATTTGACTATGTAACTTTATCTTCCATTTGGATAGCCTTTGATGTCAATAAAAACCATTTTAAACAATGTCTCCCTTTATTATTGATGGCGATACTGTCATATCTGCTTTTTTTTTGACAAAGGCTCACCCTTTCGGCATTCTCTCCCTATCTGCATTCTCTCCCCCTTTGATATCAATAGCAAAGAGTGCTTTCTCTGTCTGCATTTTGCAACACTTCCTGAAAGATGTTCCTCTTTTTTTCTATGAGGACTGCTCCCCCTAAGTTTTATATCATTGTCGAATATGGATGTCTTTCTCCATAGCTTAGAACATCATACGTATATAAATCATGTAACTATGCTCCATCTAGTCGAACATTATCTTATCTTCAGAGTGTCTTCAAGACTAGACATGCCTAACTCCATTGAGGCCAAACTAGGTGTCTCCAAAGAGGCCTGCTGAACAATAGGCTGTTGAATCATGGATTGTTGTGCTTTATCTGAAGTTTGAACCATCTTCCTCATTGATGAATCCGTCCTTCTGGGTCTCTGAAGCCTCAATTCTCATGGACTTGGCTTCGTACTGGGTTTGTGAGGATTTGACCCATGAAAATGAAGCTTCGTCGGCAATGTACCCAAGTGGTGGGCTTTGTACCCAAAGTGGCGAAGACCCAAGTGGAAAATTAATAGTTTAATCATTGAAAGCATGTGGGGCAACCTTGAAGGACTAAGGGGCACCTAGGGCTGCAATGGAGTGGCAAAAGTCAAATGAAAAGGAATTTATTTCAAATGATAGTAAGGTTTCTATACGTAGGCTCAAGTTGGCTTGGCCTACAAGACACAACCCTTGGGGTTAATGTGCACCCCTAGGATCACTATAAGAAGAAAGGAGCTCAAGTTCATTTGTCACATCACAAGAGAAATCATCTAAGAAAAGAAGAGCGTAAGAAGGATGTCTACCTTAGAATAGCCAAGTTGGAGAAGGAGGATGAACGAAGTTTGTTCTGTGCTATTAAGTTTGGAAAGAGGTTGAGCTTACCCGTGTGAAGTAGCTGAGTTTTCTATGGAGGAAGGACAATGTCCTTATGTGGTTTTGGGCTAGAAGGATCTGTATTTTTCTCTCTTATGTAGGCTAAGTATAGACTTCTCCAGCAAGGATGGTCAAAACCCTTAGGTCACTGGAAAAGAAGGCCGAGAGGCCTATGATGTACCTGGTATAAGGGTCGAGTTCCCTTTGACTGATGCACTGGAGTTTAAGGGCCAATAAGGGAAGAAAAGAGTAGAAGTTTTGTGATTGAAGTGACCACAAAAATCTGAACTATGGTATCAAAAATCTCAATCAAGTTTTCTACCCTAGACCGGGTTCTTGTTGAGTTCATATCAGGTATGTGATCGTGTCTTTATGTTCATGATTTCTAGGTTGATGAAGTGTTGTAAGTCTGGTTTTGGATAGTGATTGTAGTAGCCCTAAGTACGATGAATTCAAGTGGTTATTCCGTGGTGTGAGGGCTGCTTGGATAAGCCCTAAGTTCAATGAGTGGATGTGGCATATCGTTGATGTGAGGACTACTAAGTGAAGCCTTTTGGACAATGATCCTTTGAGTAGTAAAGGTGTTGTTAGAAGGTAAATTGAGAAGGCATAGGCTTTTTCATCTTTGGAGTAGCCAAGAGATAGTTAGAGGGAAAATTTGATATTCCCTAAGTTCAGTGAGTTCTGGAGGGAATTCATAGGTGTGAGGGCGGTACGCTGAAGACCCTAAAATAAGAAACCTTTGGAGCATCAGAGGATTTATAGAGGGAAGCCTATGTTTAGTCTTCTTGGAGTAGTAGAAGGATTGATAAAAGGAAGTTTTGATCAGTTGAAGATACAAGCGATTCCGGAGCAGTAGAAGCACTTGTGAGCAGCAAGAGAGGTGGCAAAGGACCTACTAGGTGTTCAACGTAATTTGATTGAAAGGGATGAGTTGAGTGCTCCTTCAGTAAGTCAACTATGTCTTGTTCATGGGCAGATTGATGGTCATGTGTTGTTGACATTAAGCCCTACTCTTTTCCTTATATCAGGGCTAATTGTAAGGGCCATGATCCTTGGTACAAGTGCCCTATGTTTGTTGTATTAAAGTTATAATATAAAAAGCTCTGGTTTTGCAAAAATCTATTATATACTACAATGATTCACTGTTGTCGATTTTCTACTGTACAAAGTGCTTGTGTTGTTGCATTTTAGTGTGTTTGTGATCGTGTTTTAGACATAGATCTGATTTTGAAGTGCTTAGGAAAAATCAACGTGGAACCAAAGTTACTTTGAATAGACTGTTGAATCAGAGTGTGCACAATGAAGCAACTTACAAGGGAGCTGTGAAATTGTCAAAACATAGAGTAGAAGGTTCGGCTCGGAACATGGAAATGTGGTCTTGACTGGCTAGGTGACGAGATAGGTTGGGATTTGTGGTGAACTTGGTGAATAATATTTTGTTTTGTGGAAGATTGCAGATCATGGACTTCTAATGACTTGTCAAAGATTGTTGGGACTACTCAACGGGTGCTTTGGCATGAATGAGTTAGCTCTATGTGAATGACGAGATGGCAAACTAGTATCTTCATAGGGTTGTGAAGTTGCACATCGGACATTGGAGTCATGTGCATGTGAGGTGTTTGATCCAGGAGGTTGAGATCGGTTGCTAAGCTGAGTTGCAATGGTCTAGAGTGATTAGACCTTGTGTTCAGTCGCAACTCAGACTAACCTTGGAAGGACAAGTTTAGTAGCAGAACTTTCTAGGAGGGAAAGCAAGGTGAGATAATAAAGGTTGTGTAGACACAGAGGGAGTCTAGTTTTAGAGGGAGGCTGTGAAGGATTGTTAGCTACCCTATGGAAGCTTGAATATTTAGGTTCCTAATGAGATTGAGGCAGGGACACTATCGAGGATACTGTGGTTCATTCTATAGCGTGTTGTAGTGGTGAATGCCAAAGATTGGGCTACTATTGTCGACATTGAAGAGATGCTTCTGAGCAGGGAAGTACCTCCCTTTCAAAGAGGGAGTGTTGAAATGTCTATCTTGGGAGGTACTCCCACAACTCATGGGGTATTGAGTTTGTGAGGAGGTGACCCATAAAAATGAAGCTTTATGGGCAATGTACCCAAGTGGTGGGTTTTGTAGCCAAAGTCATGGACAAAGTCCCAAGTGGAAAATTACTAGTTTAATCATTGAAAGCATGTGGGAAAACCTTGAAGGACTTGTTACCGCTCAAACTAGCAATGGTCCTAGGAGGGTTCCTATAGAGAAACTACCAGGTCAGTGGCAATAATGGAGCAATAGCCCACTGTCACCTCAGCTAAAGCTCCTTGCTCTTTACGAACTTTCATCAATGGGAGGAGTCCCGATATTAGGGAAATCACTAGGAGAAATATATCAATGGTGTGTAGGTAGTGTTTCCAGGAGCCTATTCAAAGGAGAGACTCTAACGATAGGGATCACTTGCTTTAGAAGCAAGATGAATGGATCTCCAAGAGGGATAGAAGGAGACCTAAACCTAGGTTTGAGGAGTATTTCTTGACGTGAAGTTCCCTAGACCAAAGAATCCTAGAAGAATAAGGTTTCTAAGCAATCTTTTTGAAATTGGAGTGACAAGGTTGTGGGACCACAAAGAAGCCCTAGTTGACCCAAACATGGTCCAGGATTTGGAGTGAAGCTTCAAAAAAAGGGTCTTCACCAAGATAGGGACAAGAAAAGGATCAAAGAGATAATATTTGACTTTAATCTTTAATGCAATGATCCTTGAAGAAGCTACTAACAAAGTGAGACCTAGGGAGAATGGCCTTTGAACTAAGGCTTGGAAAAACTTGAGATTCGACTATCAGAATGGCTTCAAATTTGGAGGACTCTCAAGGACACACCAACACAATTCTTGACCAAATTTTATCAATTTTGGATGGCCACAATAGATTTTGTATGATGCCTTAGGAGACACTCGCGTTAGGGCTTAGAAAAAAAGAGAGTAGTTGAGAAAGATTTTCGTTTGGTGATCACCTAGGACTAGACCAATGCCTATCCTACTGGGAGAGCCTAGATTACTGGGAGAATGGAGTAAATGAGATTTGATGTTTAGAGATTCTTATACCCAATGGCAGAGTTCCCTAGCAACTTTGCATGGCCATAAGGGAAACAATTAGGCTACTAGGAAAATTTATACTTATTTGATGTTGCAATTGATGATTTATCAAGGCAATTATGAATAATCATATACCCCTAGCACATTCATTCACTATACTTTGCATGAAACATATGAAAAACCCTCACAAAGATTCAATAAATTCGCATTTCATTAGGACAACTACTCCAGCTTCATGAGCGAAAATTTCCATACATTATACATGTGACATAAATGAGAAATAAATCATAAAAAAGACACTTACAAGTGTAGCGAAATAATCCATTCATCAATAGAGACAAAAATCGAAGCTCCAAGATTAAAGACAAGCCTTCCAAACATCAAAATGCATCAATATATCCAATTCGTCCTTCAATAGGTTTAGTGAAATTCTCAAGAAGAGATAATGCTACAAATCCAAGTGATGATCAAATGAAATGATCATCACATCAATATATATCCACCCTAAAGAGTTCGATTTGCCTAATTAGGCCTTAATAATGCCCCAACTAATAAAATAATGGGCAAAATAACATTACTTGGTGACAATCCCACCAAGATAGCTCCATAATACAAAAATAAGCCTCTCAAGAGGGAAAAATGATAGATACAATAGGTCGAAGGGTCATTAAAGAGGCCTAGCGGAGTCCAATGTGTGCCAAGATGAATGAATGAGCTCCAAACATAGTGATAAAGGGGGTGGACCCTTGATATCCAAGCAAATGACCTATGGTGCCCCCATGTGGCTATGGGGGGCACAAGGTCTCCAAATGGATCGAACAAGCTTGTATCCTATCTGGAAGGGCTAGAAGAATGATGCAAGCCCTCCCATTGTCTCCCATGGCATGACACATCTTCATCTCGGCCCTGGATCAGCTACCAAGTGTGTGGTGCAAGAGTGTAGCCGGTTCAGAAAGGTGGTCCAGGTGCATCATCATTGTCAAAAAGGTGGAACATGCAAGAAATGAGTGGAACTGAAGGATCCCATGGAGTGACAATTTGCTCTGTGCTATGGTGGAGGCCCATGGCTCTCAATGTGCTAGGAATTAGAAAGGCAGAAATATTTTCTTATGTTGATAATTACTTGTGATATTCTTATGTTCTTATTAACTTTCTTATGTTCTTATTTTATCTTTGTTTCATCAAGCAATTATCAAAAGCAAAACATGAAGATCAGGCATACCAGATGTAGGTGGACATCTAGGGCTAAAACCCCTATATAGGAGAAAACCCATTCAACGAACTCTTCCTTTAGTAGGTTCAAAAACAAGATGAGATAGACCAAGACTGTAGACCCACAACTTTCTTCTCCACCATGTCAACCCTTCATCCTTGTAAATATCCTTTTCTTAGTCTTCCCAATATCAGGGCTTCAAAGTGTAGCTTCAATCCAAAGTTTCGATCCAGCAGCAGAATTTTTGGCCCAGCTACTCCAGAATCTCAGCCTCCCCAGCAATTGGAGGATTTCGGCCTTCCAGTAAAACTCTAGAACTTCACACGAGTGAGATGAGAGAGGTAGAAATCGAATTATTAACCTTGAAAGAGACCTTCTTTTTTGCCCGTAGACTTGTCATTGTCTTTCTTGGAATTTCACACTTTTCCAGCTACAATTTTCTCGAACTTGCTTGACTTACTCCACAAATGAGGTTGAGTTGCTCCAATATATAGGCTCCTTGTGAGGTCGAATTACCCTGTTTGAGGCCAACTTGGTGGAGGAGGCCTAGAAGACGTAAAATACAATACAATAAATTTCTTCTTTGATAAATAAATCCCAAGAAGGGTTCTTTACATTATGACATGGACAAGGACACTTGAAATAAATCCTAGAAACCTTCAATGGAGGCTTTGACCTAAAAATAGTTGACCCAAGTCAATTTAATAATAAAATTTCATTTCTCTTTCTTTTGACAAAATATATTAGATTGTGACTTAAATACAGTTATGAAGATCGACCTAGTTACATTCTTCAACCTAGGTATATATATATATATATATATATATATATATATATATATATATATATACATGGAAGATCTCAGAAACACATGAACTATGAAGAGTTCAAGCACACTTGGTGCCAAGGACTGGATACTTGACCAGGATTATCTACCCATGTGGGACTAAGATGGACTAAATTTTTTAGCTACTCTAGGTACCATCATTCTTACTAGCTAACCATCAACCCAGGGATCTAGTTGTGTATCCAAAGTCAGATCTCCAAGACCAATGCTACTCTCCCTCTTCGAGACTAGGACATCAAACAGACATAGGCCAGACAAATGTCCTCCCAAGCATCCACCATTAGATGCTTCAACTCTCCTTATCAAACTAGATATACTCATTTGTCCAAACATTCTTTCAAACTGTTCAACCTTTTTATGGAGAGATTTTCCTGTACAGACACAAACCCCAATCAATAATAAACTTTCAAATATACATACAAGTAGACACAAACCTTCAAGGTCTTCATTTATTCAGATGCTCTGCTTATAGCAAGTTATCCAAATACATCTTGTTGGAAGCTTTCTTCTACCACTTCTTCAACAACACCAAATATAGCCTCAGTACTTCTAAATTCTTTTTGTTTGCAACTTAATATACATCAATAATACTTTTGATTACTTTAAAGAATTCATTGTCATAATATGCCCTCCCTCTCAGTTGGGGAGATATACGCTTTCTTCTATCCCGACTCCCTCTTCATTTAGGGAGATCAACTACTTTCTTCCACTATGGCATCAGAGAAGCTTCGGCCTTTCATAACTTCATCAAGGTTATCTTGATTATGCTTATAGAGACACCATCTGTACCTGCGAAACTTTAACATGTACAACCACACACACACACACACATATAGAAGCATGAAGTTAACAATATCAAAATTATGTCCATATAATCAAAACAATCAATTACTTTAGACATCAAACACCTAAACATGGATAGGTTCATAATTAGTAAGAGACATATACTTCTAAACTTCAACTTCTTGCTAGGGTTTTGTCACAAACCCTAGTAACTTAGATCAATATCATTCTATCTAGGGCCTCAATATTCTTTTTTCAGAGATATATGATAGATTATGCTATGATCCATTGCAAGCCCTAGATTCCATCTTAGAGACACAACGCCTTAGATATCAACAATTCAATTAAATAACAATTCCACTATACAATTTAGACTTTACAAGGGTTTGTTGCAAACCTTAGATCACATTGGAAACAATATCAACATATCCTATAATATCAAACTCCTACTAAGGCTTAGTTAGAAACCCTAGAATTCATCAATAATTATGTTAACATATATACATATCTAGGATTTCATAATCATGCACAAGCATATCACAACAATATCTACTAGGCAAACCCAAGACACAAATATTAAAGTTAGACATATAACAATTTTGACCAGAAAGACAAACATACACCTAGGGCTCCATTCCTAGGATCTTACTATAGATAATATAAGGGTTTTTCTCATAAACCGTAATTCATCAGACCCTAAAGATCTAGGGATTCAATACATAAATTTGGATAGTAATCCCTAAAGAACTAGGGTTTTTATTATAACAATACCAAGACTCTAAATAAGAGAATATGATTTCTAGACTTCATTATTAACCCTAAGTAGACTAGGGTTTCATAACTATATACGTACCCTTAGGTTAAGGTTTTATAGAGAACCTTTTAGGGTTCCATTCGAATTATATAATGTGTAGATTCAATCTAATTATTAATCACCCAAACAAGAATCTCTTACGATTCAAAATCTTAGACATGATGATGTTATTAATCTAGAGAAAAATTTAAAAGAAGAATGATTGTACCTTAATATGAAGAGATATATGTGACAAAGCTTATAGGCTAAGACATATCTTGGGTTGTTTCTTAACAAACCTTGTAGGACATCAATGCTTGAAGGCTTTCAATAGAACTTTTTTTACTCTTCAAGTCTTTCCTGTGAAGTCTTCTCCATGATCCTTGAGCAATTAGCAAGCTTTCCTAGTGAAGGAAAAATATAAAGAGTAAGGTTATCAACATATAATACAAACACATCTTGATAAGAGAGGGAAACCAATCATAAAAGATAAGACAAGGAGAAACATACTTATCTTTGGTAAAATGGTGAGGGCTCCCTCTTAATCCAATCTTGAGGGATACCTACAACTTTATCAAAATAAAAGGTGTTTTAACAATACCTATTAGACCTACAAATTTTAGAGATCATATGTATGGAATTAAGTTATTCTTAACTCCATCCACTATTAGATTCATAGCCACGATTTCAAGTTCTCTAAACTTCATTTTATCTCCATTACTTGATTCATCAATAGGCTTCTTTTTGACTCTTCCTTGAATGATATCTAAGACTTTATTCTTTTTGAGAATGAGATCTATTCTCTTTTTCTAGGCCCTATAGTTGGAGGCTCCTTCTAGTTTGGTCTCTGCCTTCATTAAATTTGTCGTGTCGATATCTTCTATTTAAAACCTTGATACTCCTAATTCTCCTTTCAATAGATCCTTAGGCTGCAGAAAGGCAGAAAATTTTTCTTATGTTGATAGTTAGTTGTGATATTATTATGTTCTTATTAACTTTCTTTTGTTCTTCTTTTATCTTTGTTTCATCAAACAATTATCAAAAGCAAAACATCAAGATTAGGGATGTAGGAATTTACAGGGTAAGTTCCTCAGACAGAAAACCAAAGGACACCGCTCACAAACAGATCATAGATCAATACACCAATATTGTTGACGTGGTTAAAACCCTCAAAGAGGGAAACAGTCCACGGCTTGAGCCAACACGACCACTTCAGGAAATTTATTAATAAAAGAATGAAAATTTACATAAGCTTCTGTCATGAACGGTTACCCTATAAATGACCCTCCATGCTCTTTCAAATAGGAAGTCCATCAGATGGATGTTAAATCTTTCTTCATGCAAGTCCCCATGCAAGAAGGTAGATTTAACATACATCTGATGGACTTCCCATTTGAAAGAGGCAGCAAGGGAAAGAACAAGGTGGATAGAGTTCATTTTGGCAACGGGGGAGAAGGTTTCCATAGTCAATGCCAACCCTTAGCAACAAGACGAGCTTTATGTTTATCAACTTTTCCATCTGGTCCATACTTGGTTCTGTAAACCCATTTGCATCTAACAAGTTTTTGTCCCTTTGGTAGAGGAACACGATCCCATGTATCATTTTCCAATAATGAACGATATTCTTCATTCATAGCTGCGTCTCAATCTAGATGGCTTGAAGCTTCTGCAAAGGTGTTAGGATCATAATTCGCTGAAGCTTGAGCTAGTAAAGAAGAGGCTCTATCAAACTGAGAACGTGTATGCTGCTAATCTGTAGGACCATTGGCAAGAGCGCCTGCTGCATCCTGAGTAGCACAAACCCATTTTGGAAGCTGAGGAGGATCCTGAGAAGGTGGGGGAGGATTGTCATCCTCGCATTCATCATATGAAGAAGAAATATTTTCAAAAGTAGAAGAGATAGAGAGAGGTGGTGCATCCACCGAACTAGGCTCGTAGGCCAATATATTTTTAGCAAATTTTACATCTTTTCTAATGATAACATTTTTGGACTTAAGTGGAATAAGTCTATATCCTTTGACATCTTTAGAATATCCAACAAAAATATATTTTTCACTCTTAGGTTCTAAAGCTTTTTGTTTCTCATTTGGAATATGGGCCCATGCTTCACTTCCAAAAACACGAAAGTGACTTACATCTAGTTTAATTGAGCTACATGCTTCTTCTGGAGTGATATTCTTTAAAACTTTAGTAGGAGTGCGATTTATTATGTAATTTACACAGTTAATTGCTTCTGCCCAAAAATTAAGGACTAAGAGATCCTACACAGATTTTAGCTACTGGCATTGCTGATGATTCTACAAGGTAGGCTCTAATGCCTCCTTCCTTCTCCTATTGTGTCATATTTGTACATCCTTCAATCCTATCCCAATTTGTTCTTAAGGGGGGATGATAGGATATTCCGCCACATAGGAAATAGTTAAGTATAACTTGGTCTAGTGTAGAGTTAGGTAAAGTGTGTTTCTTTACTATGTACTTTTGTAACTTACAATATGACGGTCACGATATGTAGTGATCTGACGGTTCATTCTCTCCTCGGTATTACTGACACTTGATCCATGGCTTAACACCCGATTGCTCCATGAATTCTATTTAAAGAGCATGGAGGATCATTTGTAGGGTAATTGTTCATGAGCGAAGTTTATGTAAATTTTCATTCTTTTATTAATAAATTGCCTAAAGTGACTGCGTTGGCTCAGGCCGTGGACTGTTTCCCCCTTTGAGGGTTTTAACCACGTCAATAATACTGGTGTATTGATCTGTGATCTATTTGTGAACGGTGTCCTTTGGTGTTCTGTCTGAGGAACTTACCCTGTAAATTCCTACAAGGGACACTAGATGTCGGCGGATAGCTAGGGCTAAAACCCCTATATAGGGAAAACCCAGTCAATGAACTCTTCCTTTAGTAGATTCAAAAACAAGATGGGATAGACCAAGACTCTAGACCCACATGCCTTTCTCCTCCACCAAGTTAACCCTTCCTCCTTGTAAATATCCTTTTCATAGTCTTCTAAATGTTATCCCTTTAAAGTGTGCACTAAATTCTAGAACTTCGATCTAACAATAAAATTTTTGGTCCAGCTACTTCAAAATTTCGGCCTCCACAGCAACTGTAGAATTTCGGCCTTCTAGCAAAACTCCAGAACTTTGCACGTGTGAGATGAGAGAAAAATCAATTTTTTGACCTTGAAAGAGATCTTCTTCTTTTCCCTAAGACTTGTCCTCCTCTTCCTTGGAATTTCGTACGTTTCCAGTTACAATCTTCTGAAAATTGAACTTGCTTGACTTACTCCACAAATGAGGTCGAGTTGCTCCAATATATAGGCTTCCTGTGAGGTCGAATTACCCTGTTTGAGGCCGACTTGTCCTTCCATGAGGCCGACTTGGTGGAGGATGCGTAGAAGAACTAAAATACAATAAAATAAATTTCTTCTTTGACAAATAAATCCCAAGACAGGTTCTTTACATTATGACATGGACAAGGACACTTGATATAAACCCTAGAAGCTTTCAATGGAGGCTTTGACCTAAAAACAACTGACCTAAGCATGAAACCCTTTCTTTAATAAGCCAATATAATAATAAAATCTCATTTTTCATTCTTTTGACAAATACAATATATTGTGACGTAAATAAATTTATGAATACCGAACCTAGTTAGATTCTTCAACACAGCGCTCCCCCTACAAATGCCAATATGACTCTTTGAAAGGCTTGGGCCTCGTATAAGAAGACCAAACCCAAGATGAAGGCCCACCTACAATCAAATATAAGATCTAATGCATCCCCTCACCTTCTAGTAAAACCAAACATTAGGGCAATAAGTAAATGAGCTTATAAATCATGGATCCAAGTGGGCACTTCATAGTGGCATGCCCTTCCATACTGGGCTTTAAAACGTGCAAGTGTCTCCAAGTTCAAGAAGAAGGTTAACCAAGTAACCTATTAGGTGGTTTCAACCTTTAAGGAGATTGGCATGTCCATGGTACATCCGTCAAATGGCAGGTGGCATGTGATATAATGAAGGAATGGAGTGGGACATCAGGGGAAGGCTCCAAGTCACATGCTAGAGTACAAGGGTAGCTATAACAAGAGAAGCCCACACTTGGGTATATGAATGTAGGATGAAGAAATCCTGGTACATGAATTACCCCGACCTTTGCTTTTACACTCTTCTTCATATGCCTTTTGCCTTTTATTGGTTTTTTTTATAATTTCTTGGGCTCCAGGGGATGAGAGCAAGATGTGTAAGTTATAGTTGTGGATACGCCTTTAAGGTGGGGTAGTTCATTGCCCACCAGAGGCTAGGACAATCATGGGTTCCTTAATGATGAAAGGGGTCGATATGAGGAATGTTAGTAACCGGGGTGATGGGCATAATGATAGAGGTAGAGCTCATGTTTGGCTTTTTCACACGTACTAAATTTGTTTGTCCCGACCATCTTTTGCATTTTATGATACATTTCCTATTGAGAGGGCGAATTTTTTTTTTTTACTTTGTTTTTAGTTGCATCAACCTCTGGGGCATCGTTCCAGGCACAACCCAAAATGTGAACAAGGGGAGGGGGAAGCTATGTCTTTTTGGACTCAGTGGAAAAATGTGTACTCGGATGAGAAATATATGAAAAGGGGTTATAATGAGTAGGGGGGAATGATGTATGTGGTGTCAGACCGTGCAACCAAAATCGGGGTTTCCCATGTAGCGCCACCCCTAAAGCTAGTAGCCAATAAAGGAGATCCCACGGGACTAGGATAAAAGGCTAACCATCAAATTGGACATAGGAGACAAGAGTACAAACCAAGCCTATTCTTCCCGCCAAATCTCCCCACTAATTCATGCCCAAACATAAGCACAATAAGTAAACAAAAGTACCCAACTACATAATGAAAAGCCATGCCTTTGAGGTTAGAAAACCCACCTTCAAACATACAATCATAACAGATGGACGAGGGAGCATATGGCTGGCTCAAGTGGTGTAGATAGTGGCACAGCGAGCTATTTCGTGGCTTCAAGGGGTTACTTTCTGGGGATCATCTAGGAGAAAAAATTTCTCCTATGGATACTACCCACAAGTGGTGAGTAACAGGACTAAGGGGCACCTAGGCCTTTAATGGAGTGGTGAAAGACAAATGAAAAAGAACTTATTTCTAATGATAGTGGGGTTTCTATGTGTAGGCTCAAGTCAAATTGGCCTACAGGACACAACCCTTGGGGTTAATGTGCACCCCTAAGATCATTATAAGAAGAAAGGAGCTCAAGTTCGTTTGTCATATCAGAAGAGAAATCATCAAAGAAAATAAGAAGAAATTAAGAAGCACATCTACCTTAGAAGATAGTTGAGCTAGAGAAGGAATATTAAAGTCTATTCTATGCTATTAAGTTTGGAAAGAGGCTGAGTTTTCCCTTGTGAAGTAGTTGAGTTTTTCTATGGAGGAAGGATAGTGTCCTTGTGTGGTTCTGGGCTAGAAGGATCTTCATTTTTCTCTCTTATCTAGAATGATTACAATCTGTTGTAACAAGGATGGTCAAAACCCTTAAGTGATTGGAAAAGAGGGCTGAGAGGCCTGTGATGTACTTGGTATGAGGGCTAAGTTCCCTAAGATTGTTGCGTTGGAGTTTAAGGGCAAATAAGGGAAGAAAACGACGAAAATTTTGTGACTGAAGTGACCACATAAGTTCGAACTGTGGTGGTCGCAAAGGTCTATGATAAAGGCCGAAAATCTTAGACAAGGTTGCTACCCTAGACCGAGATCTTGTTCAATTCAAAATAGGTATGTAGTTGTTCCCTTATTTTGATGATTGCTATGTTGATGAAGTGTTGTAAGTCTGGTTTTGGAAAGTGGTTGTAGTAGCCCTAAGTACAATGAATGCAAGTGGTTGTTCATTGGTGTGAGGGTTGCTTGGACAAGCCTTAAGTTTGGTGAGTGCATGTGGCATATCATTGATGTGAGGGATGGTAAATGAAGCCTTGTGGAGAGTTATCCTTTGAGCAGTAAAGGGTATGTTAGAAGGTAAATTGAGAAGCCCTAAGTTATGTCATCCTTGGAGATACCAAGAGGTAGTTAGTGGGCAGATTTTATATGCCCTAAGTTACCAATAGTTCGTTCTTTCCTTATATATAGAGATAGGAAGTGGAGTAACAGTTTGGTCCATTCCTCGAATAACAAGTCTGCTATAGTGACCTTATCACTGCAATTTGATCCCTTGTTTGTGACTGGAAATCGAGTTCTTCAGTTGAATACTACTTTGGCTTCTTCAAATATAAATGTTGGGAATTTTGATGGTCCAACCCCTCCCTTATAGATAGTGAAAGGAAGGTAATACACTGCTAGATTCACCCTTGGAGCAAAGGCTTTGCTACAAGAAGAATCAAACAGTCAAGAGATATTAAATCTGGAGCGAAAGATCAATCTTTAATCAATCGACCTTTCTTAATGATGGCACAATAATTTGTTCTCATAAATTCCCTCCTAAAACATGGAAGAACATTGGCCTCTTGGATTTGTCCTTGACTGCCAAAATAAATCGAATTCCTACCCTATATTCAACTCGACCTTGTTGATGGTTTTTTGGAATGGTGGATGGCTAGTAATATTGAAGTCCTTCTAACCCTTGGAGGAGAATCACAACATCTCTACTTTGTTGTTCGGCCCCCACAGTGGCAATTGTATTTGGCCTTCAGAATTGTGTGGAAGAATGGTCCTCAACCCCTTGTAGACTCATCCCTCCTTAGGACCCGACCTCCTATTCTTATTTGCAACTCGACCCTTCTTAAAGATGGAATTCTGGCCTACGAATTTGACCCTAAGAACAATCTCCAAAATTGGTATACCACCTGTTGGCATTATGACACAGGTTTGGCACAGGTGTTGTCCTTGATGGCAACTCACTCAGATGACAGATCATAGTTCAAGCTCACAAAATGAAAGAAAAAGAAGTATACGCAGCTTCCCCTTGACCAAACCGCGTATACACGTGGGCTGGCAGACCAAAAGGCGTGTATGCGTATACACGCACTTTCATGCAAGGAAAAGCACGTACATGTTGGAAAACTTGGTTTTGGTCCGTGGTATTTGGTCCCTAGTATTTTGACCCATGGTATTGATCCAAGGTATCTTGACCGAAGTGTTGATCCCAGGTATTTGGTCCTAGGTATTGCTTTTAAGTGGTTTTGGACGATGGTATTGAGTAAGGCCTAAGACTATAAAAGGAGAAGGAGATCACTAGGCAAAGACACTCAAGCATTGAATATCTAATGAAGAGCAAGATCTAGACTACTGGTCATTATTTTATGGTGCATAGCTGGAACTGAATCAAGGAGGAACCTGAGTGCTTTAAGAAGGATAAAGTTCTATTGATGGGTCAAGATCTTTAGGCTTGAAGAGAAATATCTTTGTGTGGTTTTGATCTTTTATTGGTGCATCTGTAAATTGGATGATCTAGGTATAACTGATGTCCGAATAGTTGTAAAGGTTAAATCCTCTTTTACAGATCTATACGCAAGTTCAGTATAGAAAATGTGCGTATACATGCTGGTTCGGCATTTCAAAACAATGTATACGCAGGTTGGCCTTCAGATAACAGAGTATGAACGTAGGTTCGACACATTGAAGTAGCATACATCTCATAAAATATGTTTTAGCTACTTTTGTTTGCTGTTGCAGTGTTCTGGGTTCTGCATTGGGTTTTGGTTACTGTTACTGTGTTTTGGTTACAGCTTTCAGAAAAGTGATTGTTTGATTCAGTTTTCGTTAGTGCAAAGGAGATTGATTGATGCAGATATATTTGATGTTTGATTGATGTTATTGATGGATCCAGTCTGAAAATTTATGAAACGTGGTCCCTGGAAGAAAAGAGAAGGTTGTAGATTTCTGTAGGTCAGCACCTACTTACTAGTACATCAACTAGTACAAGAGCTAAGGGGGTTGTAGCTCCCTTCCAGGAGAAGCTGGAGAACGAGAGAAGGTTGTAGCCTTCTGCAGGTAGAAGCCTGCATACTGGTATAAGACTACGCCAGTACAAAAATATTGTAAAAAGAAGTTTCTTATTAAAAGAAGATAGAGACAAATTGCAACAGGTGGTTTTCACCCACATTGAGTTTCCACTTTATATCTTGTGTTCTTGTGTGTGATTGTCTGCTCTGTTTTTACTATACCTGTTATTGCTTATATCGTTCTGATACACAGATTAAAGATCAACTAACTAAATAATAAGTTTACAAGGTATGTGCTGGTTGCTCTAAAGTTGCATTAACAAAAGTAGCGTATACAAATATGTTTATGGAAATGAAATATTGTTAAGTTGCTAATACTGATTCACCCCCCTCTCTCATTATTATTTCCAACAATTGATATCAGAGCAGGTCCTTCAGAAGAAGCTTGATCGCTTGAAAGAAGATCTATCATCATGAGCAACTACGAAAGAGAGACATCCATCAGGCCACCAATCTTTGATGGGAGCAACTTCGTCTATTGGAAGGTAAGAACCACAACCTATCTTCAATCTCTTGGAACAAAAGTTTGGGATATCGTGGAAGGAGGACACACATTTCCATCAGCAACTCTTACAGATACGGCAGGTAAAAAGCAGCATGAAACAAATGCAAAGGCTGTCAATACTCTATTGGGGAGTCTGTCACAATCAGAATTCGTCAAGGTTATGCAGCTCAAAATCGCCAAAGAAATATGGGGCAAGATCATTCTAAGCTATGAAGGAGACGATCAGGTAAAACATTCAAAACTACAATCGCTCAGAATTCAATATGAAACTCTCAAAATGCACAATGATGAAAGTGTAGCTAATTATTTCTTATGTATAGATGAGATTGTTAATCACATGAAAAACTTGGGTGAAGAGATAAAAGAAGTTACTTTAGTTGAAAAGGTTCTAAGATCCTTGTCTTCTAAGTTTGAATCAAAAGTTTCTGCCATACAAGAGAAGTAGGATCTTTAGAGTATTACTATGTCACAACTGCACGAAATCCAAACTGTTTTCGAAATGAGAAAAGGGGGTCCATCAGATATGAGAGAAGTTGCATTCAAAGCTTCAGGAAAAAGAGAACTCAATGAGTCAGGACATACATCAGAAGGAGAGGAAGAATCAAACTTTGTCAAGAACCTTCAACGGGGTTCTAGAAGATTCAGAGGTAAACTACCTTTCAAATGTTTTTCTTGTGGAAGAGTAGATCATTGTGCTACCAAATGTCCTCACAAAGATAAGCTTGATAAAGGCAAGGAATCAGCAAAATGGAATAGAAAACAAAGTGTAAATAAGAAGAGCTACTATACGCATGAAGATAGTGATGGTTTATCAAATAGTGATGAAGATGAAAATAATAATGATTATAGACTTCTGATGGCTTTTGAAGATGAAGATTTCTTGGATGCTTTAGATGAAGATGGTCTCTATGAAGAAATTTCTAAACTTAAAGTCTGTCTAGAAGAAAAGAGCATGATTATAGATACTCTTACATTCCAACTTGCTGAAAGGGAAAAACACAATGAAAAGTTAGAATGTGAAATTGTGGGTCTGAGAAAAGAAATTGAGAAAACAAAAACTCTCAATCTTAAGTTAGCTAAAGGATCAGAAACTTTAGATGAAATTATCAAAGTGCAGCATTCTCCTCTGATAAAGATAGGTCTTGGATACACTGAAGAACCATCTCAAGCACAAAATCCATCAACCTCCAAAAGCTATCTTGATGCAGCGAGGAGAAATGAACAGGTTGACAATTGTCAGCAAAGGCTTAAAGCAGATCACTAGGTAAATCGAGTTCAATCTACTTCAAGGATGAATAGAAGCTATAACCAACCACAAGTAAATCATTCTCGATTTTCTTCAAGAATGAATGTCAATGTAAACTACAATCATCAGGTTAGTAGATTCAATAATCGCAGAAATTTCTTTAATGGCCAATGTTTTTCATGTCATAACTTTGGACACAAAGTTGCTCAATGTGTTGCTTACAAGACCATCATGACTAGAAAAGTACGAAATCAAAGGAATGTGACTGGGATCATGAAAAGGACCTACAATAACTTTTCTGCTCTTGGAAATGAAATAGAATGCTCTACCTGTAACAACTTTGGTCATGAAGACTCTGAATGCAGAAGTAAATTTCGGCAAACATCTCAGAAGGAGCAAGCTTCATTGGTTCCCAAAACATGGAAAAAGAAAGAACTGCAAGCCGAAAGATGTGGTATGGCCTTATATGCAAAAGGACAAGGAAATCAATGGTACATCAACAATGGATGCATGAAACACATGACAGGTGATAAAAAAAAACTTCAGTCATATAGTGCCTTAGAAAAGGAAAGGAAGGTCTCATTTGGAAATGACACCCCTGCAGTCATAAAAGGTAAAGGCTGTGTTCTCTTAAAAGAAAAGGTCAAAGCTGGGAATGTTATGTATGTTGATGGTTTAAAGTATAATCTGTTGAGTGTTAGTCAAATGTGTGATCAAGGAAATGAAGTAGTATTTCGATCAAATGGATGTGTTGTTCGTGAGCTTGATACAGGAAAAACAATGATCAAAGGCATAAGAACTCCAAATAATTTATACATACTCAAGCAAGGACAAAAACAATGCTATCTAAGCAAAAATGATGAACACTGGATATGGCACAAAAGATTGGGGCATCTAAGCTTCCCTCAGATAAGGAAAGCATGCAAATTCCAGGTTGTTCGTGATCTTCCTGACATCAGAATTCCAGAAAATACAATATGCAAATCATGTCAATTTGGTAAGCAAACCAGAACACATTTCCCTGAGAAAAAAGGATTAGCTAGTAAGTTGCTTGAACTTGTCCATACTGATTTATGTGGTCCATCAAGGAAAAGTCACCTCGTGGAGAAGAATACTTTATATTGTTCATTAATGACTTTTCCAGAATGTGCTGGATAGGACTTCTAAAGCATAAAGACAAAGCATTTGAAAAGTTCAAAGCCTTCAAAGCTTTGGTTGAAAATGAATCAGATTGCAAAATCAAATGTCTCAGATCTGATCGAGGAGGGGAATTTACCTCGGATGAATTCTTCAACTTCTGTGAGGAACATGGAATAAGAAGGGAATTCTCTACTGCAAGGACTCCTCAACAAAATGGAGTGGTAGAAAGGATGAACATAATTGTTCAACAAATGGCTCGTGCTATGCTAGACGAGTCTGGAACTCCTGCAACCTTCTGAGGTGAAGCTGCATTTGCTGTTGTCACTATTTTCAACAAAATGAATGTTCGGGTAAACAACACTCAAACTCCTTATGAACTTTGGTATGGTAAGACTCCTATTGTAAGATACTTCAAAGTTTTTGGAAACAAATGTTGCATCAAAAGGATTGATAAAAAACTTGGCAAGTTTGAACCTAGAGCAGATGAAGGCATTCTCCTTGGTTACTCTTCCCGAAGTAAAGGATACAAGTGTTATAATAAAAGACTCAGAAAAATTGTTGAAAGTATTGATGTTGTGGTTAATGAAGCAGGTGAAAATCCAAAGCAGGTAAAAACTGAAGAGTGGGAAGATGATGAGGATTATCCTTCCACATCAAATCAGACTAATGCTGAAGAAGAAGAAACCAATGAAGCACTAGAAGAGCAGATAATGGCAGAAGAAAAGACTCCATCCAGATATGTTCAGAAAAATCATCTAGAGACTCAAATTTTGGGACAGAAAGAGGCAGGTGTGCAGACAAGAAGAACTATTACAGAAGCTTCAAGCTATCTAGCATTTTTCTCTTCCATAGAACCGCAAAATGTACATGAAGCATGCAAAGATGAATGTTGGGTCAAGGCCATGAATGAAGAGCTTGAGCAAATTGAAAAGAATAATACTTGGGAATTAGTTCCTAGACCTCATGATAAGAATGTCATATGAACGAAATGGATATTCAAAAACAAGATGAATGAAAATGGAGAAGTTATTAGAAACAAGGCCAGGCTTGTTTGTAAACGGTATGCTCAACAAGATGGTATAGACTTTGAAGAAACTTTTGCACCTGTTGCTAGACTTGAAGCCATAAGAATGTTCCTTGCTCTTTCTAGCTTTCAGAAGTTCAAAGTATATAAAATGGATGTGAAATCTGCCTTTCTTAATGGAGACCTAGAAGAAGAAGTATATATTGAGCAACTAGACGGATTCATCCTTGGAAATGATCCAAAACTTGTATGCAGACTCAGAAAGGCTCTCTATGGTCTAAAACAAGATGCAAAGGCCTAGTATTATCGTCTTGACAAATACCTTCATCAACACGGTTTTTCAAAAGGATCAACTGATAGCAATCTATATATAAAAGTTGACAATGATAAATTGCTAATACTTGTTGTGTATGTTGATGATATCATTTTTGGGAGTAATGAAGAAGCCATGAGTCAAAACTTTGCTTTGGTAATGCAAAAAGAATTTGAAATGTCCCTTCTTGGTGAGCTCACATATTTTCTTGGTTTACGAGTTCAACAAAATAAAGATGGTATTTTTCTATCACAAACCAAATACCTCAAGCAGATCTTGAAGAAATATGGAATGGAAGATTCTAAACCAGTATGTACTCCTATGGTAACAGGATGCAGCCTCAGTGCAAATGATGAATCAACAACAGTAATCAACCAACCTACAGATCCATGATTGGTAGTTTGCTCTATCTAATAGGTACCCGACCAGACATCATGCATGCAGTGGGAATAGTTGGAAGATTCCAAGCAAATCCAAAGGAAGCACACCTTCAAGTAGTCAAAAGGATTTTTAAATATCTTCAAGGGACACAAAACTTTGGTTTATGGTATCCCAGAGATATAGATCTCACACTTCATGCATATACAGATGCAGATTGGGCAGGAAGCGTGCATGATAGAAAAAACACTAGTGATGGTGCATTCTATATGGGTTCGAGATTGGTTTCTTGGTTCAGCAAGAAATAAAGTTCAATTGCATTATCTACAACTGTAGTAGAATATGTGGCTGCTGCATCTTGTTGCACACAACTCCTTTGGATGATGCAAACATTGCAAGACATTCAGATCACATGTACTCCACCCATCTCTATTCTATGTGATAATACAAGTGCAATCAATATTTCAAAGAATCCAATCATGCATTCCAAGACCAAGCACATACCTATCAAATATCATTTTCTCCGGGAACAAGTACTTGAACAAAAGGTCAAATTGGAGTATGTTCCCTCCAAGGAACAGGTTGCTGATATATTCACCAAACCACTGCCCAGAGAGACATTTGAATACCTCAGACAGAAGCTAGGAGTAGTTGATGCATCATCTTGCTGTTGACACTTATCTGTTTCAGAGAACAATGGTTGTATGCGAGTTTCATGAAGCGTATCTGTGTACATACGCCGGTTGCTATAGATACAACTGCGTATATGTTGGTTTGAAGAATATCAGTGGGCCAAAATCAGGATGAAAAGAGTTTGATATGGGTCTGACAGTGATCATTTGGCATAGATTCAGGGGGAGCATATACTTCTAATAATGCATTGTTGGCATTATCTTAGAAGATCTTGGTACAATTTTATAGTTATTTTTGATTCAAGCGCAGAGGGAGTCGGGACATCATGGTTGCTAGTCTGGATGGATTGACAGATGTTGCTGATGACTATCATAGTCTTGTTTTAGATATTTTGTCTCTATGTTATCTATATCTTTTATTATCAAGGTCATGTAACGACCTATTTTGTTTCCCCACTATACCTGGGATGGATGATGTAATGTTCTTGTTTTATCATGTATAAACTTTTGGTATATCCCCACATGGTTGGATGAATGAGTCAATCTTGGTATATCCCCACTTGGTTGGGAGATGGATGTATGTATGAGTCTTTGGTGATAGGAAGGTCATTTATGATGTATAGATTCATGTTCTTATTGTCGAACATCTTTTTGCAGACCTTGCTTACAGTCAGGGGGAGCATGATCAACACAGTTCAGCATATCTAAGAATTTAGCATGTACTCAAGGGGAGCATAACCCTTTGTCCTTGATGACAAAGGGGGAGAATGACTTCGGGTTGCCATCAAGTCCAAAGGGGGAGATTGTTGGCATTATGACACAGGTTTGGCACAGGGCTTGTCCTTGATGGCAACTCACTCAGATGATAGATCACAGTTCAGGCTCACAGAATGAAAGAAAAAGAAGTATACACAAGTTCCCCTTGACCAAACCGTGTATACACACAGGCTAGCAGACCAAAAGGCGCATATGCGTATACACGCACTTTCATGCAAGGAAAAGCGTGTACATGTTGGAAAACTCTTGTTTTGGTCCATGGTATTTGGTCTCTAGTATTTTGACACATGGTATTGATCCAAGGTATCTTGACCGAAGTGTTGATCCCGGGTATTTGGTCCTAGGTATTGCTTCTAAGTGGTTTTGGACCATGGTATTGAGTAAGGCCTAAGACTGTAAAAGGAGAAGGAGATCATTAGGCAAAGGCACTCAAGCATTAAGAGCAAGATCTAGACTACTGGTCATTCGGTTATGGTGCATAGCTGGAGCTGAATTAAGGAGTGAGCACTTGAAGAAGGATAAGTTCTATTGATGGGTCAAGATCTTTAGGCTTGAAGAGAAGTATCTTTGTGTGGTTTTGATCTTTTATTGGCAGATTTGTAAATTTGATGATCAGTTAGTTGTAAAGGTTAATTCCTTTTTTACAGATCTGTACGCAAGTTCAGTATAGAAAAGGCACGTATACACGTTGGTTCAACATTTCAAAACAGCGTATATGTTGGTCAGCCTTCAGATAACAACGTATGAATGCAAGTTTGACACATTGATGTAGCGTACATCTCATAAAATATGTTTTAGCTACTTTTGTTTGCATTGGGTTCTAGTTAATGTTACTGTGTTCTGGTTATAGCTTTCAGAAAAGTGATTGTTTGATTCAGTTTTCGTTGGTGCAAAGGAGATTGATTGATGTAGATATATTTGATGTTTGATTGATGTTATTGATGGATCCAGTCTGAAAATTTATGAAATGTGGTCCCTGGAAGAAAAGAGAAGGTTGTAGCCTTCTGTAGGTCAGCACCTACGTACTAGTATATCATCTAGTACAAGAGCTAAGGGGGTTGTAGCTCGCTTCCAGAAGAAGCTGGAGAATGAGAGAAGGTTGTAGGATTCTGCAGGTAGAAGCTTGCGTGCTGGTATAAGATTGCGCTAGTACAGAATTATTATAAAAAGAAGTTTCTTATTAAAAGAAGATATAGACAAATTGCAACATGTGGTTTTCACCCACATTGGGTTTCTGCCTTATATCTTGTGTTCTTGTGTGCGATTGTCTGCTCTGTTTTTACTATACCTGTTACTGCTTATATTGTTCTGATACACAGATTAAAGATCAGCTGACTAAATAATAAGTTTACAAGGTATACACTGGTTGCTCTAAACACAGTTGCTTATATACGCAAGTTGCATTAACAGAAGTAGCGTATACAAATCTGTTTATGGAAATGAAATATTGTTAAGTTGCTAATACTGATTCACCCCACCCCCCCTCCCTCTTAATATTATTTCCAACACCACCCTCCTATGAAATACTAATAAACTCAGCCTCTAGATGGAGAAATGAATAAACCTACAAATAAATCACAATACCAATAGTCTTCTGTAGTAAAATCTCATCAGATCTTAAGGAGATCAATCAAACACCTTGCTGTTGCACAAACTAGTAGGCCTAGTTTGTAGGCTAAAACTATAGGGCACAACAACACTTTGGGACTAAGGCCTGTTGTTGCCCAGATTGTATTGGCATCGTGAAAACCACTCAGGGTGGGGGTTATCAGTCTGATCCCCGCACACTTCGTTTTAGCTGTCTCCCAACAGTAGGCTATGGGGGGTAGTCCCTATGGAAATGAGATGAAGGAAAATAAGTTGGGAACCAACTTGTTTGAGAGACACAGATGAGTGGCCTAGCTACTTGGTTAAATTTAGCAAGATTAATGATTAAATTAGATTTTAAATATGAGACCAGTGCCTTATGGAGTGATAATTCTTGCTTAATGTAAATTAATGCCAAGTAATCAAATGGAAACCTAATATGATAGACTATCCTATATGATATGCAATTCCTAAGAGCTAGGTGTGATGCAAGGATGTTGGTTATTTTTAGCTTAAATGCCTAGTCTATGTTGAATCTCTCCCTTAACTATTTTGAGAAACAATCTTCAGAGTAGGTTGTGAAATGGAAGCCAACAGGAAGCCAACAATGGCCTGATTAACGATACCTCCCTCTGTGTTCCACCCACCTAGTGCCTCCGGTGTTGCAGAGACTATGGCTCTAGCGACTGCAAGGTCACTATGTTAACCACTAAGAAGAGTTGAATCCCTTATGCTAATTGGAAAAGGGTTTCCCTAGGAGTTTATCAACCAAGCTTATGCTTGGAGGTAAATTATTAATACAAGCTAAGTCCTAGGATGCTCGTGTGAAGATGATGAGTGAAATTACTTGAGAGTTAAGATTGTTTAAGTGTTTAAGTACTTAAATTATGATTACTCCTTATGGCAAAAGTACTTAACAACAATTAGAGGACAATCTTAATACAAGGCAAGTACTTAAGGACACAAGTGCCAATGAATCAATCCACAAGATACTTAGAATAAATTATCCAATTTGTCAATTAGCCAATGATTACACAATGCCAATAAAATTGACTCAAGATGTTCTTATCACAATGCAAATTAGATTCCAAGTGTCAAAACAACTTAACCAACCATAAGATCATAAATTTAGAGCTTAAATGTATGAGTGCTTCAAGTGTAAAATTCAGAAATCCTTGTAACTCAGAGCAAGACAAGCAATGTCAGATCTCAAATATCCAAATCAACAGTGATATTTTAGAAAATTCCAGCACTTATTATAGTTATGACAACAACTAGAAAATCAATTTAGATCATGGAATTTACCAAATATATGAAACATTTTTTTTTTCTCCGAATAATTAGCAGATGTAAATTTATAAACAAATCATCAGATCAGCGAGTTAATGACGCTACAACAAATGCCCAATATGCCCAAACCTAGGAAAATTTATCAAAACTTGAAAAAATGAAGCTTTTAGGGCTTTTAGAGTGTGATATTATGAAAATATCAGATCTGAATAAATTGTTACAACAATGAGGAAATCAGATATTAGTGCTTGAACAAATGACAAAAAATGCCCAGAACTTGAAAAAATTGTTAATTTATAAACAAATCATCAAATCAGCAAGTTAATGGCGTTACAACAAATGCCCAATATGCCCAAACCTAGAAAAATTTATCAAAACTTGAAAAAATGAAGCTTTTAGGGCTTTTAGAGTGTGATATTAAGAAGATATCAGATTTGAATAACTTGTTACAACAATGAGGAAATCAGATATTAGTGCTTGAACAAATGACAAAAAATGCGCAGAACTTGAAAAAATTGTTAAACCTAAAAATTTGAAATTTTGAGCCTTTTAGGTGAATTATTCAGAAAAAGTTTAGGTCTAATATATTCAGTTACGCAGTAAAATTCCGGCAAGCAAAAAATTAGATCTATGCTAGATAACCAATGCCCAAATGACAAAAATATAGGAATTCAAATTTTGCAATTTTGAGTTATTTTGACCAAATTAAATGTGATTTTAGGGCTTATATATCATTGTTAAAAATAAAAATTATAGTAGTGGTAAAAAAATGAGAAGCTAGGTTTCAGATAGCAAGCTAAGAGGCGTTTGGGCCTTGTAGATGGCTAGGAAGAATTCCAATGAAGATGACCACTTGAAAACACAAGGTTAACCCCAAAATCACTACAAAACAAATTGTTAGAGATAAAATGCAATCCTTCGAAGAAAATCTTGTTTGCAATGAGGTCTAGCCCTTGTAGGACTTATGGCCTTCTTAATGATTACAAAATAGGTCCCAAACACTAGTCTTTTAGGTTGGGTAAGGGCTAGGGCCTTCAGAAAATGGGTAAGGGAAAGGGATAGCTTGAAAACCTTAGACGTCTAGGGTTTCTGAGGTCTCCAAAGCTAATTTCTTTCTTAATCTTGAAACAAATTTAGAATAGAAACCCAAATACCCATATTAAAAAATAAATTTAAATTTCAAAACCACAAAACCCCAAATATATACAAAATCTCAAAAAAGCCAAAACCCCAATTAGCAAAAATAATTTACAAATCTATTCAGAAAATTTACAAATGTATAAGGGTTTTGAAATATGTTTTTTGAGAAATAATTTTTCTTTTATGGAGTTTTTTCATTGTTGAATAGCTAAAAATACTTTAGAAAGCCAATGCACGCTATAGCCTTAGCGATGATTAAATCCACCATACAAATATATGGGATCCAAGCAAAATAATTCTTGCCCAAGTTTGTGAACTTGAAGATGAAAAACCTCCTAGGATGAAACTTTTCGCCAAAATAATAGGTTTACCTAGGTTGTTACATACATTCAAGGTCTTACTAAGATCATTTATTTACGTAACTTGCAAAATGGGTTTACAATGACACATAAGACTATTGATAGATCTGATCTTGTTGAAATTGTACTTCCGCTTCCTTGAAACTTTGACAAATTGAGTGCAATGAGGCCCACTGTTAGCACAACCTAAGTCCCCTTCTCTTGTTGGATTTTCACTGATAGGAGAAGTCCTAGTATCCCTCACTCGTGATTAATGAGTCTATAATAGGTTTCAAAGTGAGGCAAGGATGGCTCATTCAATGGAAAGGTTCAATAAATATGCAAGCTTTGGGAGAAGCTAGTAAAACTTTTCAAGAAAAGCCCATTGAAAATAACCCCGCACGAGACCTAGGGTTGAAATATATGACGATAAATTAGCACATCCAAGATCAAGGTAGGAAAAAGAGATGGATATGAATGATATACTTCAACAAGAACTAAAGTGCAAGCCTTCAAAGAATCCCCAAGTTGAAGGATTAGCTTTTAGGGTTCCCACTTGGTGTGATAGCTAGGGCATCAATTATATTGAAATTCCACCATCATAATTTGTTCAAAACTTGAGGACCTCTAGAGGAGAGACAAAAGAAGAATCTTATCTAGATGTAATTCATAAGTTCCTCCTCCCTAAAATTTCACACCAAACCCTAGATGGTTTCTTTATCCTTAACGAGACGAATTTTAAGAAGAGAAAAGAAGGAAAATTTATGGATTAAATCCAAGTTTGACCACCAAGGGACTCGACTAGTGCTTAGACCATTGGGAGTATGGAGTCATGAGTACTTATAGTAGGCTAAATTGACCTTCAAGAAGGCTAAAAGAGGAAGCCCTAACTACCCCTTTCTACAATTACCTTCATTAGCATTAGTTAATGGAGTTTCATGGGTAAATTATGACAATTTTCCACTAGGAACATTCATTTCATACAATCGATGAGTAGCACATGCAAAACTTCCCAAGATCACAATTTCACACCATATCAAGTAAATTAGGGCATAAATCTTCACTATGAGAAAGAATTCCATGCATCAGCGATTTACATAAATATATTCAACAAGAAAAAACACTTTGAGCATTCAAGGCACATTTAACATGTTTTTCGGTGCAATCTGCTTCCTTCTCCAAACCTTCGTGTCTCTTTTCCCCGCTTTGTTGACAAATCTTTAGATTTTTTAGGAACCCATTTCAAGTTGCAATCCCGAGCCACATGTCCAACATTATGGAATTTTAAGCATTTTGTTGTGTACATGAATGGTGAAGCATAATTTTTGTTGGTAAGCATATTGGAGTATCTCCTTGCACCTTTATTTCTAGGGCACTGATTGGAGTCCTCATAAATGTCTTTGCTATATGCCTTGCAATTCTTCGCCACCGCCCAAAATTTGTATGAGAGTAACGATAGCCAAAAAAATAGTTTGATACCTGGAGAATGAGGATTTCCTTGGTATACTTATGAAGTTCTTATGCCTTGAGATTCTTTGCTTCTTGCATCATTTCTTCTTGGAGCAAATGATCTTCCAATGTTATTTTGACTCTTCTCCTTGCTTCTGTAGGAGTCAGGGATACAACTTTCAAGCTTCTCCACATTCTTGTCTTTTTATGCATTAGGGTTTGCATTACTTTTGCTAGAAGATTCACTTGCATATCCAAGACTAGATTTGTCAAGAGGGGATCTTAGGGGATCTTTGGTGACTGAGGATGTCATCCAAGGATTGAGAAATTTTCAAGTTCCTTTTTAGTTGATCAACTTCATTTTTTTAGAAAACAATCTCTTCTTTCATCTTCCCACAATCCTCGTCTTTCTTTGCCAATTGATTCTGCGTTTATTCCTTCATCCTTGTTACTTCACATGTTTGCACTTTGGCAGAGATGACAACTGATTTCATTTTGAAGATCTCTTCATCCTTTTTTGTTGTCTTGCATATGACTTCTTCATGATGTCTCTTCTTGTATTGCTGAAATAATTCCTTAAGTTTGTTGACATCCTCATCCCTTTCTTGTATTAAAGGGACAACTTCCTTCTTTGTCTTGTCAAGATCAACATCTTGTACTTGCTTTTTTAGTTCCTCACTTTCCTTTTTCAAACTGCTTCTATGACAACTACAAGCTTTGTCTTGAGGTGAGGTTTATTTCAATTTCTACTTCAAAGTTCTCTTCGTCATCATCTTCCTTTATGGAATTGGTACCTTCATTTTTTCTTTTAGTTGTCTTCTTATTTGTGCTCTTTTATACTATCTTCTTGATTAGCGGTCACGATCAACAATCCTTTTGAGTGAAGATTTTGAAGATTCTTCCAAAGCTCTTTTGTTGATGAACATTTCTCCACTTTGACCTTTATAGGATCTGGTAGGCTACTTATAATCACCTTAATAGCTATTGCATTGAATTCATTTGATTCTCTTGATATTCCATGTTGATTTGTGGTAGCATCGGATGTGCTCTAGCTATGAAAATTGGTGGAGAGGCTATAGCACATGAGATCTCCAAGACATAGAAATGGTTTGGGGAAACTCCACCCAGTTAGAGAGATATTAAAATAATTAATATTTTTAATGGATTTCCTAAGTTTGAACTTAGGAAAATTAAAATATTAATGGGTATTAACATAAAACTGGGTGAGAAGGTTCTAAATGACATGGATCAAGCCAAATCTAATCTTAGCCATTGATTAGAGACTTAATCTCGGCCGTTGAAGACTCAACAAGAAAAGTATAACAAGAGGTTTGAGGGTTAGTTGGAGATACACCAAGATAGATCAGTCAGTTCGATTTTCTGGAGCGGGGTTCGCTGAGAAAATTCGAACAAGTGATTTGAGTTACAACGAGGGGCAGTGAGTACATAGCAGAGAGGTAGAGATAGTGCCAGAGGGTCAGCACAGTGACTGAGGAGGCTATGCAGAGGCAGTAGGAGCCACGCAAAGGCAGCTAGAGACTGCGCAGAGGTTGAGGGGCCTGTGTGGGTGATACAGAGGGGCTAGAGTGCTGATACAAAGAGACAGAAGGCTGACGCAGAGGGTTCTAGAGCTACGCAGAGGCTAATAGGGCCAACGCGGAGCCTTGGAGAAGCGCCGGAAGGATTTTCGTGGGGCAGACTAATGTTGAGAAGTTGAATATCTGTCTCCGAGAAGAGGTATTACTGTCGTGTAAAAATCTTTGTTGGGTGAGCTAGTTTGGCACCCTAGTTGTACTCAAGAAATCTACATAATAATAAAACCCTCAGAACTGCTACACCGGTTTTCCCGCATTGGGTTTTTTCGGAGACGATTGTCAAAAAATAATGATGTCCCTTGTGTGTTTGTCTAGTATTTCAGTTGTTGATTTGTATATGAGTTAAGGTTGCATTTGTGTTTATTTTCAATATTTATATCAATAAATAACTTGTTAAGGAATAAACAAGTAGGTGAAATAAACCAGATAGTGCAGTAGGGATTTCTAATGGGTAACATTTAGAAATTTCAACATGGTATCAAAGCATTGTAGATCATAGGAAGACCAAAGGCACCAGCATAATCAGAAGTATTTGCAGCTGTCCCGTGAGACAGAGTTGCTCCTAAGCAGAAAGCAATAGAGGAGGAGTGATGTAGAGGGGTTGCATCATCATTTCAAGCTAGAGAGAGGACCAGTGCAGAGGCAGAGAGAGATAGAAGAGGGTCACGAAGAGCCAATTCCTCCTACTCAGCTAGGTAGGCTTGCGTTGTCCAGAGCAGTGATTCAACGTTTTCCGAGATTGCGTGGAGCTGGGAGGCTCAGTTTCCTCAATTGTCGGGGCTTAGGGAGCTGTGGGCATATTGTGGATTAGGAAGCTAGTGGGGTGATGTTGCTATCGAAATAGAACAATTCCTAACGACACAGAACCAAGGTAGATGGAGTCGCTACCTTAATAGATTTCTAGCCAAGAAATCCAGATCCGAGTTGTAGTTGCAAAGAGGATCGGATCAACAGTTGGCAGGAAGATTTCCAGGGAAATCAAGACTCAGAGGGGGTCTAGGAGAGAAATTCCAAGACGAAAGTCAAGACTCAAAGGGAGTCCAGAAGAGGAGCGGAGATGGCAATGAATGGACTGAGGGATCAGGACAGGTTGGACGAGGCCTCCAACTTTGTCATTTGGAAGGCCAGGATCCTGTCTGTTCTAGATAGACATCGCATCATGGGCTTCGACTTGAGAACCGTGGCTATCCCAGTAGACCCAATTGATAATGAGAAGTATGAGGATGCAATGGCGAAAGCAAAGTGCATAATCCTTGATAGGGTCAGGAATCATGTCGTATCACATATTGCCAAGAAGAACACGACAAAGGAGATGTGGGATACTTTGATGACATTGTATTAGGGTACTTTCGTGCAGCGGAAGATGCTATTAGAAAATTAGTTGCGGTCGTATTTGATGCAAAAGGGGGAGTAGATAGATCTTTAATTCCTCAGGTTGCAAGAGATTCGGGACCAACTTACTTCCATAGGGGCCACACCGGATTAGGAGTTCATGGTAAGGACCGCTCTGAACGCAGTCTCTAAGGAGTGGGAGACATTTGTCCAAGGCATTTTGGGCAGAGCTATTTTTCTAGGATGGGAAGAGATGTGGGAAGCTCTTCGCCAAGAAGAGATCAGACGGTTGACCAAGGCAGGAAGTAGTAGCAAAGGAAGTTGAATCAAGAAAGAGGAGGAAGATGTGGCTCTGGAATCTGCGGGACAACAGGGGAAGAGGAAGAGGAAGGACATCTCCAAGGTAAAGTGCTTCCATTATGGGGAGTTGGGTCATTATGCAACCTAGTGTCCTAGGAAGAAGAATAAGGGAGACGCTTCTTACTCCAAGGCAACTCCGGCTATGGCGGGGAAAGAAGTCGAGACAGATGACGACTGTGCCATGAGTGCTCATGCACCTCTAGAGAAGAGGTGGGGAGACATCTAGTTGTAGTTAGGAGGACTACAGAAGATGAGGGGCACGATCCTTGAGGTACCCAAGCTCTTGGATCATATCCGGCTACAAGAGCCCTGAATGATAGTAGCAGGATGATGGATGTCGGTAGAAGAAAGATGCGATGGAGAGATAAGGCAGTGCTAGAGTGCAGAGGTCTGTGACAGTGCAATGGGGGTTGCAATAGTGCGAGAGGCACAGGGATGATTGCAACAGTGCAGAGAGGCATAGAGGTGGTTGCAACGGTGCGAGAGGCACAAAGGTGTTTTTAGCAGTGCAAAGACAGCATAGGGAGCACAGGATAGCAGTAGAGGTAGCTTCAGCATCAGGAGGCTTCTAGACTAATAAGGATGTCAGTAGTTGGGTAGATCAGTTACTTACTTCTCGGTAATTGAGTTGCAATGCAGCAGTTAGCAGTGGTAGCGCTATGGGCAGCATGATGCAACATGTTGAGAGGGAGCTGTAGTATAGATGTAGCAGTGGCAGTGGCAGAGCCATGGGCAGCAGTACAGGAGGCAACACTGCAGTGGATGTTGGGTAGCAGACCAAGCATCAGCATAGGTACTGGTGCTGGAGGATCAGTGTGATGTTTAGAGTTGGAGCATTACTAGAGCACATTCGTCACTAAGAGGGAGTGTTTATTTGTGGTAGCATCGGATGTGCTCTAACCATGAAAATTGGTGGAGAGGCTAAAGCACATGGATCTCCATGACCCAGAAATGGTTTGGGGAAATTCCACCCAGTTAGAGAATATTAAAATAATTAATATTTTCAATGGAGTTCCTAAGTCTAAACTTAAGAAAATTAAAATATTAATGGGTATTAATATAAAATTGGGTGAGAAGGTTCTAAATGACATTGATCAAGCCAAATCTAATCTTAGCTATTGATTAGAGACTTACTATTGACCATTGAAGACTCAACAGGAAAAGTATAAGAGTAGGTTTGAGGGTTAGTTGGAGATACGCCAAGATAGATTAGTCAGTTCGATTTTCTAGATCGGGGTTTGCTGAGAAAATTCGAACAAGTGATATGAGTTGCAGCAAGGGGTAGTGATTACATAGTAGAGAGGCAGAGATAGTTCCAGAGGGTTAGCATAGTGACTGAGGAGGCTACACAGAGGCATCAGGAGCCAGACAGAGGCAACTAGACACTGCATAGAGGCTGAGGGGCCTGTGTGGGTGACACAGAAGGCCAAGGAGTTGACGCGGAGAGGGAGAAGGCTAACGTAGAGGGTTCTAGAGCTACGCAAAGGCTAGCAGAGCTAGTGCAAAGCCTTGGAGAAACACCAGAAGGATTTTCATGGGGCAGACCAGTGTTGAGAAGCTGAATATCTATCTCCGAGTAGAGGTATTACTGTCGTCTAAAAATATCTGTTGGGTGAGCTAGTTTGGCACCCTAGTTGTACTAAAGAAATTTGCATAATAATAAAACCCTCAAAATTGCTGCATCGGTTTTCCCGCATTGGGTTTTTCCGGGTACGATTGTCCAAAAATAATGGTGTCCTTTGTGTGCTTGTCTAGTATTTCAGTTGCTGATCTGTATATGAGTTAAGGGCCAAGGCTGCATTTGTGTTTGTTTTTAGTATTTATATGAATAAATAACTTGTTAAGGAATAAACAAGTAGGTGAAATAAACCAGATAATGTAGTAGGGATTTCTAATGAGTAATATTTAGAAATTTCAACATTCCCATAGTCATTGATTCCCATACCTCAAATCCAAAGGTCATAATTCTTCATTCTTCTTTTCCATATTTCAAAATTTGTTCCATTTAATATTGGGGCATTACATGTTTGATTATCCACTAAGGAGGTGACACCTTCAGAGGGCTTGCAAGTTTTCTTCCTTGACTTTGCCATTTGTGTTCTAAGGATTTACCTTCGCTAGTGTTGATTTGGGGTAGCATCGAATGTGCTCTAGGCCTCAATTTTTGCAGGGAGGCGTGGGCACATGTATTACAAAGAACCTAGAAAGCATTTTGGGAAATTCCACCCAAAAACAATTTTATTAAAATAATTAAAATTTTTTAATGGGACCCTAAAGGCTAAGTCTAAAAGGAAATTAAAAATATTAATGGGTATTAATCTAATTGTGAGTGTAACTTCTAGAAGGAGACAAAGATCAAGCTAAAATGATCTTAGGCATTGATTAGCTTTTAATCTGGGCCGTTGAATGTCAATGAGAAGATTATTTAAGGAAGCTTGGGGGTCATTTGGAAAATACACTAAGAGATCAAGAGATAGAATTTCTGAACTGAGAAGTTCTAATGGGGAAATTTTGATCGAGTAGATCTTTTGCAGTGAGGGGTATTCAGTACCCGGAATAAGGAAGTTCTCCTGGGTCGGAGAGTACGAGGTAGCGAGAGGGCAAAATGATGTCCAGAGAGAGGCATACACTGCCCCACTTAGAGCTGACGCAGTGGAAGCGCAAGCCATAGAGGGAGATCGAATTCCTATTGAGGAAATCGAGTTTCAGTAGCCGGGAGCCAGGCTATGAGTCCGGGAGGTAGAAATTCGGATTTTTCAGCTAGCAGAGGGTCCAGAGAAGGAGCAACGTGATACCCAACAAGGGTGACCCATGAACTGCGTGGGAGTGACACAATTCTGTGCAGATGTTGCGGAGAGGCTCTAGTTCAGCGTGATCAGACTCAGATTCTCCTAGTGACAGGGTGAGAGCACCTCATCATTTGTTTTGTCTAGTTTCTCTCTGTATCGGATTGCTAGCTGAGCATCCAAGAATTGTACTCATATTTACGACTGCATAATAATAAAACCCATAGATCTGCTGCACAAGTTTTCCTGCATTGGGGTTTTTCAGGGATATTTGTCCAAAAATAACGGTGCATTTGTGTTGTATTTTATTTCTTGCTAAGTCTCTTGTTTTCGCATTGTTGACCCTGCCGCCCGCACCTACCTACAAGTCAGTGAGAAAAGCCTTCAACCCCACAAGGTGTGGTTGGTGGCAGGGAACTCAGAGAAGGGGCTGTCACACTAATCCCAACTCTCTCCGTTTTAACTATCTCCTAGGCTAGCTAAGGGGGGTGGTCCCTAATGAAAAGTTAAGGTAAAAAACAAAGATGCGAGATTCTAGGAGAACTGTTAGAGCTAAATAGATTATTTATCTAAAATCTATAAGCAAAACCTGATATGAGCAATAGCCATTAACACATGAGATAAGCATGAAACACATAAACTACCAGTGCCTTCAAAGCGTTGCTCTTTCAGAAATGAAAAGATTTTTTATTTGTATTTTTTTTTTTTTTATGCTCAGAATGAAATCAAATGCTTTCAAATGAAAGAAGAAA